>JACCPG010004808.1:0-10988 GCA_016069955.1 Drepana arcuata | reverse complement strand
CGTATTTCGTGCTTAAATCAATACCAGCCTATGTATATATTTGTAGGTACGTATTGCCGGAAATGGCTGTGTAATCATAACGAAATTGGATGCTGGAACAATTGGTTATTGTATCGAGTCGCTTTTAAGATTAAGCCTTTTAAAAGAAAAGCTATTTATGCATATTTTATTACATAATGTGACATTTACCGATTTATATGTATATATACTTACGTACATAGGCAAGAGCTAGGTAGATTTCCAGTTGTCTCAGGACTTTAACAGACTCTTTCGCTTCATCCACATTCATCAGTGTCTTCATATTATTTTTTCTCGCCGGTTTTGAGTCCTTATGACGGAAATATCATAAATACTTTACCATTGAGAAATATTTAGGTGCCAACGTGACAGATGGAGAGTCCGTCGCCGTTACTCAAGCACTACTATACATACTTTTTGCCTTTCAATTGCTTCTCAAACGTATGCAGGTTTCATACAGTTTACATAAAGCTCCACTAGCTTTATGTTGTGTTTATTTTAATATATATAAATTACGTGTCATGTTGTTTGTCCGCGATGGGCTCCTAAAATACTAAACCGATTTCAATCAAATTTGCACACCGTGCCGTATCCTATCTTTTAAGTTTGATCATCACAATTGGACCCGATAGGTGGCGCTGCGATCGTGTTTCAGGAAGTTTCACTTTTTCCCCCGGGCGAAGCTGGGCGGGACAGCTAGTATATTATATGAAACGGTAGCCTATCACTCCCCTCCTCGCTCTAACAAGACAATCTAAGGACATATCATTATACCCGCGACACCGTAAACCTCCTAACGGTTTATTAATGATATGCGCTACACAGGATTCCAAATTTAAAAATTCAAACATAAGCTGTAATATCCTGTTTAAAGGGTACAACCACAAAGTACTTATGTTTTTAAGCTATTACATAGCTTCTATCGCGGGCCTTGAGCGTGGAGACCGAATTCAGAAATTTCGTAACGAAAATAACCTAACACATTCAAAATTGAAACACATTCGAATATAGAACAGTTCCAAATTCAAAATTGCCGGGAAATATGGAGACAACAGAACTGAAAAGACATGCCTAGTACGTAAGCAGCTGTTTGTGAGAAAGTATATACGTGTATTGAATAAGTTGATAAATATGCTATGTAATAGCTTTACCGCGGCAGTCCCCGAGTGACACACGTTTTTTTTTATATAAACTCACTTGACACATTTGAAAGGTAGTTATGTTTAATTAAGTTTTATTCATACACTAACTGTGCCCGCGACTTCGTCCGCGAGGAATTTTTCAAAAATGTTTTTGTTTTACTTTCTAAAATAAAAGTAGCCTAAGTTACTCCTTTTTACATTAGCTGCTATCTGTCAGGAAAAGTCCCCTTAAAATCGGTCCAGCCGTTTCAGGGATTATCCGGAACAAACAGACAGACAGACAAAATTAAAAAATAAATGTATTTTGGCTTATGAATCGTGCTAGCATCCATATGCATTTGGTAAAAGCCGGTTATTTTAATATTACAAACAGACACTCCAATTTTATTTATTTGTATAGATTTAAATTTGACAGCTACTTTCTGTTCTACGCGTAGAACCTGTAGTAAAACAACGCTAAAATGTAATACTTAATCATTTTGGAAATGTTTTAAGGTTTTCATTGGAGCTTAATGGGAAATAAAGCTACCCTAGCAATTATTAAAGAGAATATTTCTTGCAAACAATGTCAGCGAATAGCAAAGACAAAGCTCTTTAAACTAATTAGCGCCGCAATCTGACAAATAAATTAATCAACGAACCAACAGATCTGAAAGGCCGTTTAACTGGCTTTTACGATGGGCATCTATTTCAGGCTTTTGATAAAGCCATGAATATGGAAGGATATAATTATATATGTGCGTTTTGTATTTATAGGGTCATAGTTTTGAAAGTGTTAAGATTGTAACATAATTAAGAGAGTTCGAATTTGGAGCTGCCCGACTGGGGCAGGACCTCCACCTCCACCTTATAGAAGTCCGTAGCCAAATAACACAATTTTTTGTGTTGTGTTTCTACGCGGTGAATAAGGTTTCCAGTAATGAGCTCCTTGGGGAGGGGGGAGGATTGTTACACTATAACTCTCCGAACACAGAATAGCAGCGCGCAAGTGATACTTCGGTATCGTGAGCGTAAATAGGCTACGGTAACCGTTTCCCATCAGGTGGGCCGTATGCTTGTTTGCCACTCTTGTTGTATAAAAAAAATGGCTTAGAGAAGAAAGCTAATATTCTGTAAAGGACTTACTGATTAATATAACTAACCATGATTATTAAATTTAAAACTTAAAATATTGTATATAATTGTTTTTAAAATATTTTACTGTATCTATAGTTATTTTGAGGTATTTGAAGAGGCAGAGGAAGGCCACGACTCGTTCTAACTACCTGGATCAGAACGATCGGACGCTCAAGGACGGGAACGTTAAGAGTACTCGAAACCGACGAGCATGTATGAAGTGACTGATGAATGTGGAAAAGCGAAAGAGGTATGCAAGTCTAGAGAGAACTGGCGTTCTATACTCTCTGCACACCCCATTAGGAACTTGGCGTGATGATATGTATGTATGTGTGGAGGAAAAACTGTAAAGCTAATATTATGCGGCCGAACGCGCGATTTTATCACCATGTTCTGATGTAAACCATGTAAACATTATATTATTATGCAACTGACCGTGTTCTAGCGAATAAATTATTTCATTTAATCTCATAACATTATTCTGTAAAGATATTCAAGATTCAACATTTGTATACGCTGGAATACTTACTCATACACCTGAAGGGAATGGTAACGCCACAGATGGCGAATCAAACGCCAATTCTTAAGTATGACTATGTATACAAAGTTTGAATTTCTTCTGAAATGCATGCGGGATTCCGCTAGATGTTAGCTTAAGCGTAAAGCATGTGCTGTGATTTTACCTATACTGTAGGTAGTGAGACTCAGAAAAACACATTGATCATCAACCCAAACTGTTGGTTTGAATCTGCAATCCTAGTTTTGCAGTCGACTACTCTAAACACTCGGCCATCTCTATCTATTGTACGTCAAGATACACATATATGAGCTTTATGAGGTCTTACAGGCCAAAGCTACAATGTCATAAGCGCCAATTATCTACTAAACGTCTAATGCTAGGTAGAAATAAGACACAAAATAATTCTCACTCATTATATTTGCTATAACGTCACGAAAACATCCACGTTCATTATAACCGTCTACATATACATTACAATAAGAATACCTAGGATCACGACGCCATTGAAGACGATTTGTATTTACAATAAATAAACTCTTATAAGTAAAGTTTAAGTACATATTCTTTACACTGTTAGAATTCAAGAGAGGTAGGGCATAACGGGTTTCCCGTTCGAATTTGGAGCTGCCCGACTGGGGCAGGATCTCCACCTTATAGAAGTCCGTAGCCAAATAACACAATTTACTGTGTTGTGTTCCTACGTGGTGAATACGGTTTCCAGTAATGAGCTCCTTGGGGAGGGGGAAGGATTGTTACAATGTGTTGGAAGCAGAGGGATTAAACCTTATGCTGCGAACACACTATAACACTCCGAACACAGAGTAGCAGCGCGCAAGTGATACTTCGGTATCGTGAGCGTAAATAGGCTACGGTAACCGTTTCCCATCAGGTGGGCCGTATGCTTGTTTGCCACTCTTGTTGTATAAAAAAATAGAATTACCGTTGGTAATAAATAGATCATTTGAAAAAATAAGTAGGAAACCTTTTCAATAATTCATTTGAAAAATACTAGTGCCAGAATACGTTGAAAAACTTTTCAATTGCGCATTATTTGCAAAAAATAAGGCAGTTATAAAACTTGGGGCTGGATTTTTAATAAGTCTAGCCAGATTTTAACCTTGCACATCCAACTAATATTATTATTATTAATGCGAAGTGTGAGGATGTTTCTTTACTCAATTGCGCGAGATCGGCTGAACGGAATTGGATGAAATTTGGCACAGAGATAGATCATTAGCTGGATCATCCAGGTTTAAATACAGAAAAAATAATCAATAAAATCTAATTTTACACAGGTGAAATAGCAGGGTACAGTTAGTAATCTTATTAATATAAGCTTAGACTTATTTGTAGCTTAAACAAACTCGAAACGAGTCATCCAAGGGTAGGCAGATGTATAACAACACTTGAATATATCGAGATATCGGCGAAACGATCTAAATTGAAAATGCAGGTCACCTAATTATTAACCAAACGCGATGAAATACGATTCTAAGCACACAGCGACTGTATTAGGGTAGGCGGGTTTCAAGTTACCCAACAATTGATGGTAATTGTTTTGAAAGCAACTAATGAATAAGCTGGTAAATTAGTTCCCCAGAATATTCCAGAACAGTTAGCTTAGGAATGTCATAAAGAAAGAAGAAAGGACTGGATGGGGGCCAATGTGCTTACTAGTCAGGGTGGTGGATTCTGACTGTCCATTAACATGTGCCAGGGGTTGGTGGCAGCGCGACTTGGCCGTAAGTTCTATCAAATTCTATCAAGGGACCTTTTTGTTATTACCTATCATATATATATATCCTCACGCCTTCCCACAAGGGTCCCCGAAGGGGTAGGCAGAGGTGTATAGGTAATACCCACACACCCACTTTCCGCCAGAGGTATATTAGGTGCCAACGTGACAGATGGCGAGTCCATCGCCGTTACTCCAACACGACTATACATACGCCTTTGAATTTCTTCTCAGACGTATGCAGGTTTCCTCTCGATATTTTCCTTCACCGTTAAGCTCGTGGTGTGACTAATCACTGTACTTAAGTTCAGAAAAACTCATTGGTACAGTCGGGATTCGAACTTGCGACTTTTGCGTCGCAGGCAACTGCTCGAACCACTCGGCCACCATGGCTCTTACCTATCAAGTTGATGGCATTATATAAATAGGCACTTTTTGCGATAATACAATCCGTCACTACTGTGGTGCGTTCTACTGAAGAACCCAGATGCTATATGCATAGGCTATTTACAGAGTAGAAGCCTCACAAAAACCCACCCCTAGAAGGTCGGAGACGTATGGAAATAAAAGTAGGTTGCAAAATGTTGCCAATGATGACGTGTAAGAGGGATGTTTGTCATATGTGACAGCTGCCGGCAAAACATGAAAGCATTTAGTGATAATGTTCATCTGAGTAGCGATGGCACTTAGTTAATACAGACACTAAGCTCCGAATTATTCGAATTTCGTACATTTGAATGACTACGACGTTAATAACCGATATTAAGCCTTATTTCTCATTAGATTAAGTCGATAGTTATTTACCTAGAAATGTAATAATTAAACCATCGGCTGTCATCATTTTAATACCGGCTTTATCAATTTTGACATAGGACTTAATTTTGCTTAGCTTGAAGATGTCGGTGCCTTAAGCAGTTTCATTGGCGACGGGTTTTTATTGCTGTATTTTAATATCGACTTTGTCTAGCTTGATGTAAGACTTAATTTACTCTAAGTTTGACACTTTTATTTTATGTTAACAATAACAATGATATTTAAAAATGTGTTAGTAAATAACAGGAATATTTATAAATAACATTCACTTGGAACTTTGTGTACTAAAAAGTAATTTCACGACAATAAGATTGTATTGACTTCAAATATTAAAAGGTGACTTACAATTACTCACAATAACATTAAAGTTTTCAATCTTGGATTAAAATTAATTTATAATTCAAAAGTGTTGTTCCTTATTTAAAAAATTTTGAAAATAATTGAAAAATAAAATTCTCACTTTGAATTCGGAACATTGATATAAATTATGTTTTTTCTCTAAACTCTCTAAATTCAATTCCAAAAAAATATTTTATCGTTTTAATTCAGTTCGTGAACTTTTATTTGGCTTGTTTAACAAACTATGTAATATTGGCAATTTATACACGGATTCTTATACCTATTAAAATATAACCATCTAAAACAGACATATATATATATATATATATATTTAGAACCAGACTTATCAAATACTTTATTCGGAATTACTGTCATATTTTACTAGACTGCGTTTAAGTATTTATCCAATTTACTTTGCAATTACAGTACAGTCGGGGTACGAAAACGTCCGTCTGTTTTCAAATTTATTCCATAACCATAGACAATACAACTTGAAATTAATGCACAGAGCAGACATCTCCATAAAAATATTCTTACTTGATATTGTAACGAAGGTCAATATACTATAAATTTTTGGCATATAATTAACTTTTATAATTATCACTGTAATGTATAATAAATATCTGGCATGGCAACACAGAGCGGGAGCGGGAAATAGTTCTGGCTTTGCCGAGCCTAGCCAGCGTGTTGTGATATTGTTGTTTTATTAATATCCTAATATACAAGTGACCTGTACAAGTGGCGACCCTGCCAGGATACAATTTGGTGAGCTATGCACCAACATAACAAATAAAACAAGAGGTAAATCAATGATCGAGACCGTTTTGTCGTAATAATGTGTGTATGCATTAAACATGGCGATTTTGCTCCTTGAATCTTAGCGCCGCCTTCTCCGATTATAACAAAGCATCTATGATGCGCGTAAATTATATTAATTGTATATACAAATATATATACATATAATTTACATGAATATGCATGTTGTTTGCTTACAAATAATTGCAAACAAATTTCGGTCTTGAATTTGATTGGTACCTAAATAAAACTTAGTTGTGTGTAAAACTGCACATCAAGTTTGTGATTCCTAGTATTTGTTGTCAAGAAGTAATTGTTATTTGATTTAAATGTAATTGTTAATTAATTAAATAATTTTGCATCAGTTATCGTAAAAATAATACAATATGCGAATTAATTATAGATAATAATGGCGCCGGTATAGCGCAAAAGTTCTACAGATTAAAAATATGTTACAAATCATGTAAAAAAAAAACAATTTATTTGTCAGAATTTAATTGCACATATAATCTGTATTATTGGATTATGTTTTTTTGGAGAGATATTTAAATAAATAAATTAAAATAAATATTTCTATGACAACATACAAATTACCAACATATATTCAAAAAACGTTGCCAAATATAAGGATAGTATAAATATTTTTATAGCAACAGTTATCTGCATTATGATTCAGAGGTAGTTTGGTACGATACCAAACGGTACCTAAATAACATAACCTAGCAATAGGTTAAGGAGGTAGTTCCATGAAATTGGGACGGTACCTAAATAACATAACCTAGCAATAGGTTAAGAGGTAGTTCCATGAAATTGGGACGGCACCTAAATAACATAACCTAGCAATAGGTTAAGAGGTAGTTCCATGAAATTGGGACGGTACCTAAATAACATAACCTAGCAATAGGTTAAGAGGTAGTTCCATGAAATTGGGACGGTACCTAAATAATATAACCTAGAAATAGGTAAAGAGGTAGTTCCTTGAAATTGGAACGGTACCTAAATTATCTAGCAATAGGTAAAAAGGTAGTTCGATGAAAATCGGAACGGTACCTACATAACCTAGAAATTAGTAAAGAGGTAGTAATACTATAATCAATGAAAATGAAATAATAAAATAATACTTAAAATGTATTCCAGAGGTAGTTCAAGACAATCTTATCTTGAACGGTACCTGAAAAATTACCTAAAAATTATTTTGTAGGTACTTCAAATGATTTTGTTCTAAACGATACCTAAAATAATTCCACTGGTAGTTCAAGATAATTTTGATCTGAACGGTACCTAAAATAATTCCACTGGTAGTTCAAGATAATTTTGATCTGAACGGTACCTAAAATAATTCCACTGGTAGTTACAAGATAATTTTGATCTGAACGGTACCTAAAATAATTCCATTGGTAGTTCAAGATAATTTTGATCTGAATGGTACCTATAGTAATCAAAAGGAAATAAAAATCAAATTATGTTACAAATAACACTAGTGGAGTCTATGGACTATGAGGACGAGCCAGCCTCTATTGGAGAAAAAATGCCTTCAGCGCGCTCTTGTGTTGTATCTAATTACAACTAAATTCGTTTCACTAGAGGTAAGATATATGCTCCTGCATGGCGTTAGACTTACCCTAGAAGTCATACATATCATCTCGCTGAGTCCCTCATGGGTTGGGCCGAGAGAATAGAGCGCTAGTAGTACCCTACAAGAAATATACCTACTAAATATCATACTCCTGGTGCCCACATAGAAGCTGCAGTCAACCGTATATATGGGTACGTGGTTGCTGTCAGTACAATAGACGAATATTTTTCCAGGAAACAAAGTCGTATCATGATATTTGAAGTAAGATTTTAAAGTTTTAGATCGACATAAACACCATTGGTAAGTTCAGATCATTGCACTTGAGGAGCATATGATTGATTAAGTCACGAAAAATGTGAGTCAATCGAATGGAAAAGAAATACTTACTCTACGCTTGATATCTCCCACGTTAGGTTTGATTATAAATATTTCGAAAGCCAAATAATTTTGAGGTTATTGAGGTTGAGGCCACAAAGAAAAAACTTCCTTTGCTACAAGCTTTCTTGGATTCATGTTCCATGCTTTCTTCTATTGATGCTATGCTAGACACTTAAAATGTTTAACAAAGACACCGTAAATGTTATTTAAACGACAAAGAGAAACGTTGGAAATATTCTTCCTAAGTGTCGGTAATACGAAAAAGCTCAGACACAAATAAGCTGAAGATGTCGATAATATGGTTGACAACATCACTTAAGTTAAGAGATATAAAAATTATGTTTCTTATAGGCAGTAAATATAAAATAAATGATTATGCAACTTGGCACACTGGTGTTCGCGTAGAAAACTAAGTGTGAAATCCAGGAAATATGTTTATGGGCTATCGAAGTCAGAATTGACGACGCCTGCGACGCAGAGGTCGCAAGTTCGAATCCCGACTGTACCAATGAGTTTTTCTGAACAGTGTACAGTGATTAGTCACACCACGAGCTTTACGGTGAAGGAAAACATCGAGAGGAAACCTGCATACATCTGAGAAGAAATTCAAAGGCGTATGTATAGTCGTGCTTGAGTAACGGCGATGGACTCGCCATCTGTCACGTTGGCACCTAATATGCCTCTGGCGGAAAGTGGGTGTGTGGGTATTACCTATACACCTGTGCCTACCCCTTCGGGGACCCTTGTGGGAAGGCGTGAGGATATATTATTATTATAAGTCAGAATTCTTCGACCGTACGATCTTTCATTATTTTATATAATGATCGATCACGGTCTTTCGTTTTGAAAGCAACGTTTTATGTTGTAAAATGGCAATAAAAATTTACTTGGGCGAAATACAGCTACAAAACTTGGTGTTTTAAAGATATGATTGGGAGTAAATGTACTTGGGGGTACGTTCCCAAAAATAAATAATATTAGCTAGAATTAGAGGATACCATCGTTGCGTATGATGAAACAACTAATTCGCACCATAAGAAATGCCAAAATATTTAAAATATTTGTAAAAAAAATGAATTAGAAATAAGTGAAGACATATAACAACTTTGACTTGTAGCCAAATACTGTTCAGATATACGTCTTATGTTCGGAAACTCGACGCTCCTGAATGTTTCAAAAGTTGGAAAGAGTTCTACGAAGTTGTGAATTGAAACGATAATATTGTCGCATTTGCTAGCAATGTGAATGAATATGATAAACCTCTCAAAAAATGTATTAATAACAATGTCTTGTTTAATGGCGTCAAATGCGTACTTAAAGTTTAACAAATTCAGTGCCTAGGGCACAAATCATCTAGAGCTGGAGTCAAAGCCAAAGGAGAACCAAACGTAATTGAAGAGCTGGCAAGCTTTTTGAGATTAGTTTATTATATTTTATTATATTTTATTAGTTTATTAAATAAATATTTTCTAGTCTACTAGAATCTAGCTAGACATATGGTCTGAATTGCTAGGCTGGAAACTAGCGAGTGAAAATTATCATCCTTACGATGGGAACTCAAGTTCATTCAGATGCTAGTCCTGTTTGATTAGGAATCGTACTGGTGCAGTATGACATTATTGGGCCAGTTGCATACAGTAATACGAGTCATACAGATGGTAAAACACTTATTATCGGACCGAAAAAGAAACTCTTGCGTTAGTCTGGGCAGTTGAGCATTTTTACATGTATTTATAAAATAATGTTTCGTACATTATTGATCATAAAAGATATATACCATAATGGTTATATCCTTTCTCAAATCCAAGCTATGTGCAAGATTTAAATGCAATGGCAATACGCTTACTACGCATACAGTTTTCAAGTTCTACGCTTATAGTTTTATAAGTTCCAAATGTTGTTGAAAAGATGTCACGGTTTAGGTCTGATAATTGAGAGCGATGCTCATTGGGTGATAATAATTACGTGCTCAATTTAGTTGTAGATTCACCCTGTTGCCGTAACTATGAGTGACTTAGCTTAGGTTTGCGAAGGAAGATATTTTATTAAAATAAGCTAAAAACGGTCCCTTCAACAGTACCTAACAGTTGAGACTGGGTTGGCAACAATTAGAACACCTTTGAATAATAACTTGGATTCCAAGACAATTTACTATAGGAGTGGTAAACTTCCTTCATGTCTGAGGTTAAAAGTACTTGATACTACGAATAAAGGCCACCTAGGAATAGTAGTAATAAAACTCGACTACGGTTCTAAGTTTGGTGGCCCAAAATTGACAGACAGATACGTAAGAGCTTGTAAAGGCTTCATTTTGGTTTCCACTCCAAATCATCCATCAATCGACAGCAGCCAATACAGGCATAGATTTGAGGTTGCAATTAATTTTCTTAGTCCCTTGACTAGTTGGCATCATCTTGTAGTAAATCTTCTGCTGATTTATTATGTAACTGTATATTAAATAATAGAAAAAATTAGTCTCTGATTTAGATTTATAAACAAAAGACAGAAATGAAAACAAAGGGGAAACAGTATACAATTCAAAGAGGACATGCGATC
>JACCPG010004807.1:0-54246 GCA_016069955.1 Drepana arcuata | reverse complement strand
TTACTTCTCAGGCACCAACTTACGCGGGAAGACTGGCGGAAATGTCTAAATATATGATCAGAAACATCGAAGACGCCTATACAATGATGGAAGCCTATTTATCTGAGCATTTATTCTTGGCTGATGAAGTCGTCACATTGGCGGACATAAGCGCGATTACCACTATGGCTTCACTCTATGGGCTGCACCCAGTAGACGAAGGGAGGTGAGGATATGATAGTTTATGAATCATCATCTATATTAATGTAGTTGACCTGTAATTTGCTAGTTTTTTTTATCTGAAAAGGCTAATAATCTCTGGACCTGGCTGTGAACATTTCATAAAATAGTTTAGCATTACTCCGTAGGTATTTATATTTAGTTTTATGGGACTTATTTCTTATACTCACATGTTGCTCGTATATTATTAACTAGAATGAATTATATACTTCTCATACTTGAGATTGATTGATAAATAAATATGATACGCTGAATTTTTTTCCATCTCTTAAGGTACCCGAAGTTAGCGAGATGGATAAAGAACATGAATGAGGAAGACTATGTCAAGAGGATCAACAAGCCTGGTGCTGACGACCACGTAGCAGGCCTGAAAGCGCTCATGGAGAACACAAAACACAATAACAAATCGAAACTGTGATATTGTTTAAGGTCGATTATCATTTGTACATTATTTTCAAAATTAGGTTTAAAATAGAAGTTATTAGTAGCCGGCCTAGCGTCGGTACTGTTGCGGATTCGATTCTTAGCAAGAAAAATCGTGTGAACATATCTTTGTGTATCTGGGTGTAATATTTATCTAAGTACAATCACCGGCACCGATGTATGCGCCTGGCCAAAAAGAGAGGGGATTACTGCGCAGCCGTACAATCGCGTACTGCAGTTTTAATAAAATTATACTGTTACCTATGTTATGTTTCGTCATTTATGGTTTATTATAAATATTTTTTGGCATAATAATATTTTACTACGAGAACAAAAATGAATCTTTAATATTAAGAACAAACGAGAAATACTGTTTTCTTGCTTCATTTTTAAAACAAACCACACAAATTTATGAATTAACGAAATAAACGGCGAACGCGACTGTACTTTAGGAGAGCAGAGAAGCGCGGTAACAGTGCGGGAGGCAGAGTAACACTGTATGCCCAATCGCGTGCGCACACCGTCTACCGTACTCCCCGCGCCCCGCGTCTCGTGCCAAACGGTCCCTAAAAATGAGTTCTGCGCATCCAAGGTCAGATGCATACATCGGTGCCGGTAGCTATATATAGAGTTGAGTATGACTATCAAGTTAATTCTTCGGCGATACGACACGCTATGCTTAGTTTAGGTTTAGATTTAATTTAGGTAAGTGCAGATTATATGAAATACAATGCGAAAGTTTGTTCCTCTTCACTCAAAAAGTGAGCCGAATTGGATGAAATTTGGCATAGAGGTAAATCAATAACTGGATTAACAGGTAGGGTTTATACATGTAAATCCACAAACAAAATCAAAATCTACCTATGAAATCTGCGAGTCTATGTAAAACAGAGAAGAGAGCTGGAGCATGTATGGTGAGAAGTGCTCCAGAGAAAGCACTCCTCACCATACATATCCAGGAGCACATCCTTCTGAAGTTTTCTTTCTCTCACAGCTGTTCGTATTAATATTAGCTTGGTGACGGCTTCTTAGTAATGTATAAGAGGAAGGTTTCAACTAAAAACTCAATTCATATTTGGACACAATTTAACGACGGCAAAAAAATACACAGACTGAATAAGAATCACAGGTTTTCATTTATTTCGATAACTAAAAGAAATGCAAAGAATTTTCCAACTTTACACTCCAGTAACGTCTAGGTCTACCATGATGGATAACTTTAATGAGAAATTAATGATTACAAAAAACGTTACACATTTAAACATCTCCTATAAGTCTTATAATGTCTCTCGTGAACGCCCGCACTTATATCTGAACATTAATACCACTTAACGATTAGATTACCACATAATGTCCGCTCGTCACCACCTAACCACCGCCGCATACCATCGTACACAGCGCGTCGCGTTTCCAACAACACTTACTGTGTCGTAACCAACCATCCACGCAAACTCAATCGAGCCACTTGTCAAATTTAGGAGCAGTGTGTGTGTTGTTTGGGCGTTACTGTACATTGATTCACGTTAGTCTTAATGTTACGCAGGCCATGGGTCTGCATTAGCCGTCCTCCTTGGGCGGCGTGAACCATCCTGGAACATATCAATACGGTTATATTAATATACGACACTCAATGCGGTCGCATCAAGGCTAGATTTGTTTTCGTGCTCTTTGAACGAGTTCACATGGGTCACAATGGTATATTTGTGTATATTTTTTTTCATCGCATTAGGTCTAAGATACTGTAAAGGTGGAAAATTGAAATAAAAGTAAATAAATAAAAAATTGTACCGGAAAGGGGAGGTAGGGCATTATACATATCCGCTACCACATGTATCAGTATGTGCATTGTTATCATACATACATACAGCCGTGGTTTAAAAAAATCACCACCGGTTTATCTATCGTGTAACCCCTGTTGTGTGAAATACATTATTATTGCATCTTAACGTTATCCCACAATGGTCCTCGAAAGGGTAGACCAGAGGTATAATGCTAACGTCGCGGCGTGGTAAATAAATTTGGTGAAGTTGATACAGCTGGGATCGAACTTGCAATCTTGACTCCGCAGGTGACTACACACCTGTACTATACACAAAAACGGTTGAGTATTTTTATTTAAGTATCTCCGAGAGTCATCATTGAACCTTTCGGTAATAAGAATCAGTTTCCAAACAAACAAATAGTTTTTCAAATCTGTATGTACAATAAAAAAATATAAATCAAGTCCACCTCCTGTTTCTAAGTCGGTCAAAAAGGGATCTTTATACATCTACGCTATCATCAACTAAAAATAATGCACTTTTTGCATTATGGCACATCTGGTATTTTAACGTGGGTATTACCATTTTTCTCGTGTATCTGCACGAGGCACTTGAAGCTCTGCTGTGCGCGCGCCAGGCTATACTGCGTCTGCGTCATGACCTTCGTGGAGCCAAACTGGATGCGGGCCTTGCCCTTCACGAGCGTGGCCGCTATCTGCATGATCACCGCCTCCACCGTGTACGCCGAGGACCAGCCCTGCTTCGTGAGCAGCTCCATGCAAATGGCGCCGCCCACCAACACGTAGCCGCCTGGCAAATAACAATATAACGTAAACGTTTTAAGAGAGGTAGGGCATAACGGGCTTCCCGTTCGAATTTGGAGCTGCCCAACTGGGGCAGAGCCTCCACCTTATAGAAGTCCGTGATAATAAACTAACAGTTTCCATAGCACATTTTATTCATATCTAAACCTACTTTGGATTTCTCCAATGACTTAAATATTCCAATAACTTCTTTGATAAAAGTGCCAAATTTATGTCTGAAGGACTGATATCTATGTCAAAAAAAGTACAAGAGTCAACTCACCAGAAATAATAGGATAAACCACTCGCACAAACGGTGGCTCGAAGGGATATGTCTCCTTGAACATAATGTTGAGCAGTATTGAGTCTTTGCCCTCCTTTTCTTTGAGTAACAGCAGGTCGTTATGTAACGGACTGTCAGGATCCACTGTGCGCAGTCTGATGTTCCACTCGTATAGCGAATCGTTTACTAACTCTGCAAATGCATATATATAATATATCCTCACGCCTTCCCATAACGGTCCCCGATGGGGTAGACAGAGGTGTATAGGTAATACCCACACACCCACTTTTTTTGGGTTATATAAAAAACTAGCTGTCCCGCCCAGCTTCGCCCGGATGAAAAAGGAAAAAAACACGTTTTTTCAGCTATTACTTCCCCTATGGCAATAGTTGCGTCGCAGGCAACTGCTCGAACCACTCGGCCACCACGGCTAAGTAGTAAGTAATCTGCTGCTTCATATATTCGTCATATAATACTACCTACTAATTCCCTATCCGAATGTCCTTGGGAGTAGTAGGCAGAGATGTAACAGCACCCTCTTTCAGACAAAACATATTTAGGTGCCAACGTGACAGATGGCTAGATTGTCGACGTACCAAATCGTCTATAAAATTCCTATCCATGATAATGTCCTGCACCATATATATGTTATAAATCAATGTTCTACTGTTCTACAATAGCTTGACATTTTTAATTATTATTGTTTGTTTATTTAATGGTCCTTCGAGCCGCATATATTGCCGTATTATACTGGAACCCTATCATAGAAGTAAAACTGTTACTACTCACCTATAGAGTACATATTATTTTTGAATGAGCAGGAACGATATATATCTCTGAGCTCCTTCATGAGCCTATCCGTAGCCTGCAGGCTGCCCGACACACTACCGGATAGGTAGTCTTGCCGCTGGTTTTGTCTGAGACGTTCTAACGTCGCTAAATGTTCTGTTTCCATATCGTCCTGGAATTCATGAATTAAATATCGTCAGCCAATTTAAAACATTTGTAAAGGAATGAACACCACATATATTAGTAAGTTTTATTGGGTTAAAACATGATATATTTCAATAGGAATGCATAGAGAGCTCAAAGCTTACAGTAAGACAGCCTTGCCTAAAACTACTTATTGAGTTACCAAACATTTGAAGGATAATATTTATGTTATACATAGCCACCTTGTTACTGCGTGCAGCATCATCAACCATTTCTAGTGGCAAGTCATCTTCTCCCTCAGAGTCATCTTCTTCTGCAGCCATCTCCTCATCTTCCTCTGTTCCTGATTCCGCGCCATTTGATGTCACACTTGGAACTCTGAATAACAATGGGAGATATAGTATAAGGATGCATAAAGAAAGATTGACAAAACAGATATACTATGCGAAAGTGTCTGGAAGTGGTAGAGGAAGACCACTATCTAATCAAATCTAAGATCTAAAATCCAGGGAGCATATACGACTAATAAATGAATGGATGGATGAAGCGCAATGACTACACTTCTGGAAACTTCTTAAAGGAAGTCTGCGTGATTATGTGCGTGTATATATATTACTTGAAAATATCTGAGAAATATTACCCTTATCACTTATAAAGTACCTATCATATTGCAATTTATATAGACGTATACATACTTTAAATGTATCTGTCTGTCCCAGTCTTTGTTTACATTTTTATCTTTGCACGTTGTGCTTGCTTACCCAAGATTACTTTATCGCAACGAAAGTGTAATTAACCCTTTAGGAGTAAATATGCACGTCTGTCTGCATGCAGAGTTCATTCGGGTTGAGTTCTCATTTGCGTTACAATTTATTACAATGACATACTTCAAGCTGATATTAACTTTGTCAATAATGTAATTTATGCAGGACGGTATTAAGTCGTGTTAATTTTGTTTTAGCTTCATTTGCCGAGAAGTGGAATACTAATGGCTACATTCTGATGCATTTTACTATAAAATAGCAATATAATAGCTAGATCTCACAGGGTGTGCTTTTATTTCGCGATCAAAGGTAGAAAGTGTGATCATCAACATTTTTTACCATTTTGAAACCAGCAATCATGATTGAAGAGAGATGAATGAAATGGTCTCTAACTCTCACACTGTACTCTCTCTGCCTAATCCGTGAAGATATCTATGTATGTATGAAGTTGATAAAAAAACTTCAATGTTGTTCGTCAGAGGAAATTATAATTATGGAATGAAATTAAAGAAACAGTATTGTATTAAGTAGTAAAATGATACCTTTGATGAGGTGCTGGGTGCACTGGTAAAGATAAAGAGTCCAAATCTGGTGGTTCTGGCACTCCATGTAGCTTGCATAGCTCTCTCAACAGTATACCAACCTGAAAGTTGTATAAAACACATTACTTTGGTTGGCAATTCAAGCAGTTAACGGATACACAAGTCCCCTGTAAGGAGCTCAGTGGAATATCATGATGACAATGTGTATGGTATTTAATGATAGCTGTGACGTAACAGGGTGTATATTATGTTAATGTTTAAAATATTCTAACATATTTTTTTCAATTAATAAATAAGATGATTTGGACCTAAAAGATTCAGTCACTGTATATTATATGATGTCATCTCAATTACATCTCAGCTGAACTTATCTGTAATGATCTAATAGCTAGACTTGGAAGTCGAACCCGCATTTGTTCCAAACGTCAAGGCAAATTTTACTGCTCCACATATTTTGAAGAGTGGTGTGTTCTGGATAGTAACATGATTCGGACTATTGGGTAGAGAGCACAGCTTCATGCTGGATGATTGATTGATCAATTGAATATTGATTCATAGTCAATGACATGTACACAATGAGTACATACACAAATATACAATTGAGCCACAGTCACCTTCTGAAAACCTTGTAGAATGATCAATAATGAGATTGAATGAGAGACATTTATTTCACATCTGGGAATCTAATGTCAAGCACCAGATCCCGGTGCGGCACTAGAAATGTGCAAGGAACCTCTAATTCAGTATGGTAATTATTTAACAGGAGCAGTACCTGCACCTTACAGAACATGGCAGGCATATAGCAATACTTCTGGGTAATATTGCGAGGCAGTAAGAAAGTTTTTAAATGTTCTGGTAGACAGAAATATTTGTCCTTAGCGCTGCTAGCTCAGCAATAGCATCACATGGTAACTTTGATATTGACTGCTTACCATCAGGCAGGCTGTAAGCTTGTATGCAAGCTTTGAAATAAACTAGCTTTTTCATTAAATTGTGAACCTATTCTAAGTTATATTCCTTTACAAGCATATTTTTTTCAATATTTACCTGATTTATAACATGATTGTCCCTGCCTTGTGTGTAGCTGAGAATTTGTACGGCATTTGTCACAATTGGGTCTTCACTGTCAGCAAACCACACTGGCGGTGTGGTAGGGTATGTCTCCTGGCAAAAAAGCAAAATCTCTATTTGCAGATAATTGTATGGATGTATATTAAGCCTTAATCTAGAGGTGTAATATGTGCAGATAGAATACCTATTCTGGGCTTCCTCCACTTTCATTACTCTCATTTAGACAAATTATAATATGTTTCCATGCATAAAATAATCATGGATCATGAAATAAAAATGCATGTTAGTATGAAGAGCAAAAGAGCAGGTAACTTATGCCTTTTCATTTATTAGTTTTTGGATTTTGTTAGTCCTGTATAAATTGAGAGAAGTCTAGCTTCTAAATAGTAACATTTTTAGATTTTTAAAAAGATCTAAAGACCAACAATATTAATTTGAATCTAAAATTTACTGAATAATTTAGTAATAAAAAATATATGACATTAACATTGACTTAAATGTGAATTGATAAGAAGGTTATATAGTCACATAATTAAAATTAATGTAAATAACAAACCAGTTAATTTTAATGTATGACATGTAATCTTATTAATGATACTATTAAAATTGTGAAAGTATGTGAGGATGTCTATGCCTATTTAATGAAATACCTATGGAACAGAATTAGATGAAATTTAGTATAGAGATAACATAACATAAATTAGTAGTTTTTTTTATATTACTAGTAATCAAATATTACATGGATGAACCCATACAAACCATCTAATTACCATATAAGTATGTCTATAAAAGAGCCATGGTCCCAGAGTAGTCGCATCAAGATTCAACAAATATAACATTAGCTTCACACTCCCATCATGTTAAATTTATCCATATTAATCCATAACTCAATCTGCTTTTAATATACATACACATACATATCATCACATCCTAATAGGGTAGGCAGAGATTAGAGTGCCAGTTACCTCTAGGATAATATCTGCTTAAGTTATTACTTTAAAGAACTAAAATCTGATGTAATAAACAAGAAAATTATGTAAGAATAAAACAATTTTAGAAATATTACAAATTCCAATAATAAGCATTTCATTAACAAATATAATACATGTGTAATAACAAAAAAGAAGTTTCTTTTTAAGTTTTTAATATATATAAGGAGACATAGTAACAAGTAAATATTGGACATGCTGTTTTTTTTAATTTTGATGTGTACAAATAAATAGACTATATCCATATAATTAATCTACATTCATTGTATAACATTGGAAACACTATTACAGTTTCTTAACCTGCAAAATACTTTGTCATAAAAACCTTGGTTTTGGTGCTTTAATGTCACT
Organism: Drepana arcuata; assembly: GCA_016069955.1. Classification (NCBI taxonomy): domain Eukaryota; kingdom Metazoa; phylum Arthropoda; class Insecta; order Lepidoptera; family Drepanidae; genus Drepana; species Drepana arcuata. The sequence goes on along the minus strand of JACCPG010004807.1, from coordinate 46,108 downwards.
TGAGTAAACAAAAAAGCATTTGGCCCAACAAAATGTCTACATGACATTAAGCAGGTAGTGGATGACTAAAATCTTTTGTCCCAAAAACGCGCCCGTTTACCGTTAACCAAACAAAACAGATGTTACTCTCTCTCTATAAAATAACTGTAAAGATTTTCTCGTGTTTCCAACGTTCTCAAACCGAAATCGATAGAATTTACAACACGATTCCAGACTCGTATATGATTTGCAAGCGAATCAGTTTGCGCAACACGAATACAACTGCAGCAAACGAAACATGGCTTTTGTTTTGTAAATAATCTACCCAGAAACGTGACAAACTCTCAACAGGGAAATCTAAATTCTTAAATCACTTCCGTAAACCTTTTGTTGACAGCCCTGCCCTCATAAACAACGACCCTTTGTCCCATCTGAGATAATCAATACACACACCCCTATTAGCAAAAAAAACTAATCATACTATGTATAGATCAGAATACTGTACTTACAGTAATATTCGCATGTATTTCGTATTTCTTTCCACTTCTGCCAACGAATCTGCAGGTCAGTTCGTCGACACTAGCTGACATTATCTGAAATCGTTCATGGCTTTTTGGAAACACTTGTTCTAAGGTCTTGATTTCTAACTTAAGTGTATTTAAGCAAGCCATTAGTGTGTTGAACACTTATTCTAAGCTAAATAGTTACAGTCCACGATAAAATACATGAGAAATAACTTTACGTTCACTCCGCAACCAAGCAAAATGGCGGAGCGTAATGAAGGAAATTATTATAGAAGAAATACCAAGATTCGACGACAGAGGTCGCCATAAATATATTTTTCATAGGTAACCATAACTATAGGCATTAAAACCACAGATAAGAAACCCAATAAGTGCGAATGTTCGTTAAAATTTTCTAATAAACTATTTTTGTAATGCTTCTTAATAACATTAAATATCTCTATTAGATAAATCTTTTTAAATTTTTGAAGTGAAATGTCGATTTAAAAGTGGTTAAGTAAAGTCTCGGTATTGGGTTTTATTAATTTATGTTCCCAAAATTACAGTTCACTTTTTTATAAGCGGTATGATCTTTTTATACAAATTATAAGACGTAAATTAAATACATTAAGTAGAATGTAGTTTCATGAACTCGAGACCAAATAGTAGTCTATGCTCGAGACTAAAAAAATCTAACGACGAATGAGCTAATGGAATACTGACAGTAGTTTGACAATTTACAGTACTTCGATAACTGACAATAATTTGACAGTTTATTTGTCATTCGCTGTTTGTTTTCAAATTGACGAAGTAAAAAACCTGAGTAAAAAACATTAGGGAAACTAATTTCTTTAAAATCAAGGAAGTTGAGGTCAAAATATTGAATATGGGTCGAAGCCCAAGTCCAAACAGATATAATTATAAAAGAAAGCGGTCCCGCTCTCAGGATAGAGGGAAATATAAAGTGGTTAAGTCTAATTCTGATCCAAATCCAATTTCTTCAAAGACCATTGATGTTGAATTTAGTTTTGTGAATTATAAACGTGATTTAAATAAGATTTTAATGTACAGTAGTGAAAGTAACGTAATAACTAATAGCTTAGATGATTTTTGGGTATTTATAAAGAAATATGAGGCTACTTTGAAGAAAGCTGGCAAACCTCTAATTGATGTACAATGTGATGAAAAAAAGATTTCAAAGTTTGATTGCATAAATTTTACATCCTCAATGAAATATGTTGACACTGTTAATGAGGATAGATATTGTAAAAAGTTAGATAAATCATTATTTGAATCATTTCTAAGTATAGCGGCAGTTTACATTGATTTCAAGAACAAGGAGAAATTTGAAAAGTTAAGGAAACTCAGACAAGCTCAGAAAAATCTACCTGTTGCTAAATATAGGTAAGTGATATATACCACAATATACATACATACATATCATCACACCAAGTCCCTAACGGGGTAGGCATACCACAATATGTTATATGCAATTGGGCATATAATTGTAAAGTTGAATAACATCAAAAAAGTTGGGTTCAATAAATCCCCTATTACTGGAGTTGCCAGATTAAAGCAGTTTATTGTGTTCCGTCTTATTTTTCTATGATATGCAGTCAAGTGCTACCTCAGACCTATTATTCATACAAGATGCAAAGGGAGACCTGGATGGTCCCCCTTTGCATCTTGTTGTTGGCCTTCTACGTCAACATGTCTGCATTTTGGAGCCTAGTCTAGGAGCCTAGTGCATTCCTGACTGAGTCCTGCAATTTCAACTCTTTGAAAACATATTTCTTTGATAGTTTTTTTCTGGGATAAAACAAAATTATATCAAAGAAAGGATTCTTCCCCTTCTAACAAACTCCATCATTACAAACTTTCATATTTATGTAGTATTCCTAACATCCTGTAAATATCAGGGTATTATTATTTAGAATGCCTCCAAAATTATTATGAATGTGCTCTTTTGGGTTTATTTATAAAAAAATTGAACTTTTTTCAGGAGTGAAATTATATCAGCTGTTCAGAATGAGAGGGTGGTTGTGGTCGCGGGTGACACAGGCTGTGGGAAATCCACACAAGTGCCTCAATACTTGCATGAAGCTGGCTTTCAGAATATTGGTAAGTTATTTAATGATTTTATAATCTTTCAATATTTTCATGCCTTCCTATAATGGTAGGCAGAAGTGTGCCAGTAGTATCAACACATTCACTTTTTGCCGGAGATATATTTTAGGTGCCAAATTGTCTGATGGCAAGTCCATCACTGTTACTCGAGCATTTTTCTCACTCACTCACACATTTTTGAATTTTTTCTCAAACATATGTTGAACTCCTCTCCATATTTTCCTAAACTAAACACTGTAAGCTTACGAAATCTCATTGGTACAGTATGGATTCGAACTTGCCAGCTTTGTGTTGCAAGCAACTGCTCAAAGTACTCTGCCACCACAGCTCACTGTTATTTATCAAATGAATTTGACTATAATATTTTAGCTTGCACCCAACCGAGGAGGATAGCCTGCATATCGTTGTCAAAACGAGTTGCCTATGAAACCTTGACGCAGTTTGACAGTAAAGTTGGCTACCAGATAAGATTTGAGAAGAGCAAAACGTCTAATACTAAAATATGTTTTATTACCGAAGGATTGTTGTTGAGACAGGTTAGTAAAATTGAATATTCCTATTAATTCACACCTTACCCCAAAGGTAAGCAGAGGTGTACAAACACTATCTCTTCACCAGGGAGATATTTAGGTGCTAATGTAAGAGATGGCTATTCTGTCACAGTTTTTGAATCTTTTGTGAAACATAAAGGTATTCGTCTCCATCTTTACTTCACCGCAAAGCTTGCGGCTTTATTGATAACATAAACTATTAATACTTTTTTCAGATGTCATCAGAAAATTTACCAAATTATGATGTGATAATTTTGGACGAGATTCACGAGCGCCACTTGATGGGCGACTTTTTATTAGGAGTTCTCAAATGTCTGATACACAGCCGCACTGACATCAAACTGGTCCTAATGTCAGCGACAATTAACATAAAACTATTCGCGGACTACTTCTCTGCCGAATCTGCTGTTGTCATACAGGTAATTGGATTTTTATATATTTGCCTTTGCCTGCCCTCTTTCGGATCTTTAAAATTGTATACCAAGCCCTAGAATTTGAATATTATTCCAAATTTAATTATTCAGTATCCCCCCATTCTTACAATTTCAGGTACCAGGTAGACTGCACCCAATAGACCTGAACTACAAGCCAATACTCATAGAAGACAAACCTTCTCGTAATGATAGGTTGGACCCCCAGCCTTACATCCAAATTATGCAGTTGGTTGATAGCAAATATCCAAGTAAGTTTTATCACGGTAGCTTTACGGTGTTGAAAAACATTGAGAGGAAAGCTTTATACCATTGAGAAGAAATTCTAAGACGTATAGACTAGTTGAGAAACGTGACAGACTCGCCGTCTGTCGTGACGTCGGTAGCTAAATATAGCGCCGACAAAATGCCATTGTTATTATTCCTGCCTAAACTCCTTCAGCAATCCTGCTGGAACTTCTGGAAGCCTTCAGACATGATAATTGTTGACCAAGTGTAAGCTTGATAGCGATGCAAAACTCAACTAGTTCAACGTAAAATTCAATAGTGCGAAAGGTTTGAGCATGTTATATCATAAGTCTGTCCCCTAGGCATCTGTCATGGCACAGTTCGTCTTAATACAGCTCCAGTTTTTTTATTCTTATCTGTTCCGTTTTTACTTTATGTAGTGTGCATCAACAGCATGATAATATTTGTGTCCTCAATCACGCCACAACGGCTCAATGGAATTGAAGGAAATTTGCCAATGGCAAATCTATGCCTATCCGGATTTGCCAATGGCATAGAATTGCAAATATTTGCTGGATAAAAATATAGGGTATGTTTTATTCTAGAAAAAAAACTAATGTTAATAACATTTTTACCGGGTAAAACCGCGGGGCACAACTTTTCCTGTAAATGTGTATGTTGCCAATACCATATGTATAATATTTGTGTTTACTCGCAGGTGACGAGCGAGGTGATATGCTAATTTTCATGTCAGGAGTCCAAGAGATCACAGCCATATGTGATGCAGCCCAGCAGTATGCAGAGAAAACTAAGTCTTGGATTGTTCTGCCACTACACAGTGGCTTGTCCCTGGCCGAGCAAGACAAAGTATGCTTTACTCTTATATACTTAAGAGCTGAAGTGTAATGACCCTGTATTCAGAGATAATTTTAAGAATATATATTGTTGCCTATTTATTATATTTCAAGCTTTCCACCACAGATATATTTTTGGTGCCAATGTGACAGATGGCGAGCCTTTTGTTTTATTTCTCAAACTTTTGCAGGTTTCCTCTACAAGTTTTCCTTCACTGTAAAGCTCGTGGTGTGACTAATAACTATACTTAAGTTCATAAAGTTTAAGTTGTTTTTTTGATTGATTTTAGAAAAACTCATTTGTACAGTCAGGGTTCGAACTTGAAATATTTGTGGTGTGTGCAGGCAATTACTCGAACCTCTCGGCTACCACGGCTTATTTACCATGTTATTATTGTTTGCTTAAATATCTAACATATAAATTTGCTCTCTCCAGGTGTTCGACTATCCTCCGGAGGGTGTAAGGAAGTGCATAGTTTCAACAAACATTGCAGAGACTTCGGTCACCATTGATGGTATAAGATTTGTTGTCGATTCAGGGAAAGTAAGTTAGCACACCTCAATGTAATTTTTTTCTCATACCTCGCAGGTGATAAGCATTCTTGGCTTGACGGGTATGCGGTTACGGCCGTCAATAGACGCTTAACATCGTGTTTTTTATATTAGGACTATGTCATCAGCGAATCGCAAGTGTGAGATGTAATCGCCGTTTATGTTGATGCCCTTACCTTTCCAGTCCAGCGTCTTAAAAACATCTTCCAACGCGCTCGTGAACAGTTTCGGGGATATCACATCCCCCTGTCTCACTCCCCTGCGCAATTGGATGGGCTTAAACTGCTGGTCCTTAACTTGGACACTCATGGTAGCGGCGCCATAGAGGCATCTCAACACCTCGATATAACGATAGTCCACTTGGCACCGCTGTAAGGATTCCAGAACAGCCCAGGTTTCGACAGAGTCAAAGGCCTTCTCATAGTCCACAAAGGCCAGTCACGGGGGCAGATTATACTCTTCGGACTTCTGTATAATCTGCCTCACTGTGTGAATGTGGTCTATGGTGCTATATCCTCCACGAAACCCGGCCTGTTCCGGTGGCTGAAACTCGTCAAGTCTCCTGGCGAGACGATTCGTGATCACGTGGTGATATGTATGTGTGTGTATTTATTATAATATATACACATGAGGCACAGTAATAAAAGTATAGTATAATAAATTAATAGCCAAATTCCCATAGTGATTGCTTATTTTGGGACTAGGTCAGATTGTATGCATTTTTTCCAAGGTATTAAACATATTGTTCATACATTATAATATTAAGCATATAGTTATTTATCATATTTTTTATTACAGGTCAAGGAAATGAGCTATGATTCAACGACAAAGATGCAGAGATTAAAAGAGTTTTGGATATCGAAAGCTAGTGCTGACCAAAGGAAGGGGCGTGCGGGAAGGACAGGTCTACATAAAACATAATTATTGTACTAAATAAATATTTATAAGAACAATTTCTAGTCTATAGATAGTGCCATCCATGAAGACGCGCTCTACTAATTTCTAGTCGAGGGAGTCGCGGCATTCTGGGAGTATGACCCGAGTCAAATTAATTGTAGTGTGCGTGTGCACTCATAGGTAATCAGTGTGTACCGATAATACTCTAACATTAGTGGAAGGTTGCACACTTACAATATAAAATATGAGGAAGAATAGTGGGGCGCGTCTTCGTGGACTGTCTTTAAGAGGTGACTGATGTATGTGGACGAAGCGAAAGAGATAGTTGAGTCTTAACACGACTGGCGCACTACCCTGTCTACCCCGTGAGGGACTCAACGTGATGATATGTATATATGTAGTATTTGTAGAACGTGTTTAGTGTGCCGCAATATAATATTATTTTTTTAAATACCAATAACTTGAAAAGTGTCTGATTTACTTTGTTACTTCCAAAAATATGGTCATCTTTGTCACTAAGACAAGGTCATGAGGTCGCGAGGCAACCTTCCACTAATATTTTAGTATTATCGGTACACACTGATTACCTATGAGTGCACACGCACACTAAAATGAATAGACTTGGGTCATACTGCCCGCATCCCGCGACCCCCTCGACTAGAAATTGGTGGGGGGCGTCTTCGTGGATGGCACTATCTATACCTACATGACTGAGATGTAACATCCGATAGTATGACTTCGAATACGTGTAGGTGCCAACGTGACAGATGGCGAGTCCGTCGCCGTTACTCAAGCACGACTATACATACGCCTTTGAATTGCTTCTCAGACGTATGCAGGTTTCCTCTCGATGTTTCCCTCCACCGTTAAGCTCGTGATGTGATTAAACACTGTACTTAAGTTCAGAAAAACTCATTGGTACAGCCGGTATTCGAACTTGCGATCTTTGTGTCGCAGGCAACTACTCGAACCACTCGGCCACCACGGCGTTCTATTTTTTATTCTTGTCAAATTTCCAGGCCCCGGCGTTTGCTACCGTATATACTCTGACAAGCAGTACGAGGACATGGAGGAGTTCAGCACTCCAGAAGTGTCCCGCGTGCCGCTGGCGTCGCTGCTGCTCCTCATGAGCACCTTGGGCGTCAGCGACGTGAGGACCTTCCCCTTTGTGGACAAGCCGCCCGATGACGCCATAGAGAATGCTCTACTTGAGCTGAAACAGCATGTAAGCTTAGATTTTTTAATATTTTGTATATTTAGATGACTTATGAGACGTTAATGAGACGATGGGAAGCTGTTACCCCAGGAAATGAGTTGCTTGGTAGTTTTTTTTGTTATTGATGTTTATGGCATGGAAACTAAGTCCTTCAATTGCGCATATTTTTTTGCAATTGACACACTTAGTTTTACGAATTTCAGTCCATATTGTGCAGTAAGATCAATCCAGTGACGGATTTACAAATAGGGGCATCGATAAATGCTTTTATCATTTTAAATGGTATGCGAGTAAGATCCATGTCATTAATAAATGATAACAAAAAAGCAATGCTAACAAAACGTCAGTGTGGTTGCACGAATTACGATCGGTGCGTTGACCTCGTATATGTATTTTGTCAAGGTGAGTTGACCTCGAATATGTATTTTGTCAAGGTGCGTTGACCTCGAATCTGTGTTTTGTCAAGGTGCGTTGACCTCGAATATGCATTGTGTAAAGGTACGTTTCCTCGAATATGTATTTTGTCAAGGTGCGTTGACCTCGAATCTGTGTTTTTTTTTCAAGGTGCGTTGACCTCGAATATGCATTGTGTAAAGGTGCGTTTCCTCGAATATGTATTTTTCAAGGTGCGTTGACCTCGAATACGTAATGTGGCAGGGTGCACTGACCTCGAACGAGAAGTTGTCGCCGTTGGGGTCTGCGCTGGGCGCGCTGCCGGTGGACGTGGCGCTGGCCAAGGCTCTGGCCTTGGGGGCCGCCAGCCTGGCGCCGGGGGCCGCGGGGGCCGCGCTGGCGCTGGCTGCAGGCCTGGGGGTGCGCGCCGTCTACACCACACGGGCGCATCGGGACGTAGACTGTGAGGTGCTTAACCTGCCTCTATAAACACACACACACACACACACATATATACCATCACGCCGAGTCCCTAACGGGGTTGATAGACATGATAGAGCGCCCGTTCTCTCTAGACTTCAGCGCATCGGGCCATGGACTGTGATGTGTTTACCCTGCAACTATACACACACATACACACACAAACACACATATATATATATATATATATATATATATATATATATATAAATGATTTTAAAGCGCCAGTTCTCACTTGCGGGTTTCATCTCGATGTTTTCCTTCACCGTTAAGCTTGTAGAAGGAAGGACACCCGCGTACGTCTGATTAGCTCGTACTTGAGTAACGCCGATGGACTCGCCATATGTCACGTTGGCGCCTAAAATATATATCTGACGGAAAGTGGGCGTGTGGATGGAAAGGCTTGAGGTTATATTAATATAATATAATATTATTATATATATATAAACATGGTTAGAAACACTTGATGTCAATATAAATGTCTCGTCTACGGCATGGTCCGGTGTGTGGTCCAGAACGCGCGTAAGCCGGATGAATCGGACCACGGGGACCCTCTGAGCCTGCTGTCGCTGTACTGCGCGTGGCTAAGGGAGAAGGCGGGCGGCCGCGGGGCTCGGGCGTGGTGTCGGCGCCGCGGCATTGAGGAGCAGAGGTTCTTTGAGCTCACCAAGCTTGCCGCCCAGCTCAGGAACTTACTCCAGGTAATTCCTTAGGTGTCGGCAGAGTGGTTGAAAAGATACCTTGGGAAAATTCCACTCAAATTTACCCAAAATCGATAGTTAATCAAAGCTTGTGCTATGGAAACTATATATGTTTCTGGCGTTGATACTCCGTGAGAGCGTGTTGATATGTGCTTATTATGAGTAAGCGACATTGTATTGTTTCTAATACATGTTTTCAATAGAAAAAAGAACTTTTCAATTGTATATTTTTTTACAAACATTCATATACTCTTATTATCTCGCGGAGAATAGAGCGCAGGTTCTCCATAGAGTTACAAACGACTTTTGTTTCATCCACGTTAATAGGTACTTTGCCTTTTTATTACTACGTAACAGGATAACAACTTGATGGATACACCAGAGCCGGAGACAATGTCCTCGGCTGAGAGGGCCATGCGGCATGGGCAGCTGAAACACCTGAAAGATATGAGAAGGTAGGCGGGTTTGTGTCTTGGTGCCTTTCACGTTATATACGAGCAGCTGAAGAGAGGTGTGACAAGTCTGATTAAGCAGAACAAGCAAATGAAATCAATTTAGCATCCCGTAAGACAACTCGTGTATTAGAAACTAGGGGCCCCTCCCGGCTTCGCACGGGTGGATATAAGATTTTTTTATTAAAGAAAATATAACCCATGTCACTCAGGGTGAATGTAGCTTTCCAATGGTGAAAGAATTTTTCAAATTGGCGCGGTAGTTTTTGAGTTTGTTCATTACAAACTTACACACACACACAAAATTGGAGTATCTATTTCATGACCAGCGAGTTTTACTTCTTATCATTGTTTATGGTAACCATAACAATAGGTACTATACAAATTAAGGACACTGAATTTCCCTTTCAGAATGGTTGACCGACTAGGGAAGTCCCAAAATTAAGGATTCCTAATCTTGAAAGTATTCCACATGGATTGGTATCATCCCATACCGATATTCATACTTATATGTTAAAGTATATACCTCACTCAAATACGTCTACGATTGAGATACAAATATTCTTGATCATCAAATTCTGAGTCGAATCCAACCCGCTATCACAATCTTCGCGATGAAGCCCCAACCAAAAGACGTCATAACGTGTTGTTCCGTTAAACCTATTTTATCTATGCCCCTTCATTCCACAGACAATACAAACAGAAAGCCGCCGAGGATTCAAAGCGCAAGAAACGCCTGAAAGTTGACTCCTGGGAGATAGTTGATGAGAAGGACGAGGAAGACGACTCTCTCGACATCCGGGACATAGAGTTTAGGATGACCAACGACGCTCATAGGATCCAGGATCTGATCTCCGGATCCAGTACTTCTAGTGGAAGGGATCTTGTCATGTTGAAGGTAAGGTTTTTTAAGGTCCCTAATTATTCACTGATAAGAAATAACTCTCAAAAGATGTAACTTTTGTTCATACTCTCATCATCACACCCAGACCCTCACGTCACGGCTCTCCTTCATGCCATCATAAAAGTGTATACGTTTAAGAGGAAATTCAAAGACCTATTTAGTCGTCGATTTCGAGTACTTTTGACGTTCCCGTCCTTGAGCGTCCGATCGATTTGTTCTAGGTAGTTGGAACGTATGTATGAAGAGACTGATGAATGTGGACGAAGCGGAAGAGGTATGTAAGTCTAGAGAGAACTGGCGCTCTATACTCTCTGCCTACCCCGTTAGGGACTCGGCGTGATGATATGTATGTATGTGTATATAGTCGTTCTGAAGGAACGGTAACGGACTCGTCATTTGTCGTGTTGGCATCTAAATATATCAGTAAAATTAGAGTGAGTTACACCTTTTCCTACCTTTCTGAATACGCATTACTTTTTGTTTCAGACACTGCTCTGCAGAGCTTTATATCCGCAAATAGCTGTAGCTGACGAGTTTAACCACTGTAAGGTGTGTACCTTAGCTCCTTACCTAATGATTTGGGTCACAAAAATCCTAAACAGATACGAAAAGCGTATGGTGGTCGTAGATTGTGATTGTAGAGATGGAGAAAGTTACTTTACCTCAGTTTGGATATAAAGGATGAATGAATGAATATGGTACATAAAATATATATACAATGCGTTATTGTCTAGTAGAAGTGCCAGTAACTAGAACCATGAAGCGAAAGAGATGTATGTATGTAATTTTTTATTATACCACAAGAGTGGAAAACATGCAACTGGCCCCCTGATGGGAAGCTGTTACCGTTGCCTATTTACGCTCACGATACCCAAATATCACTTGCGCGTTGCCACTCTATGCTCGTAGTGTTATACTGTGTTGGCAGCATAATGGGACTAATAACATATCTAACAACACAATATAACAATCCTCCCCCCTCCCTAAAGAGTTAATTACTGGAGACCTTAATTATCACGTAGGAACACAACACAAAAGAATGTGCTATTTGGCTTCGGACTTCTATAATGCCCCAGACGGGCTGCTCCAAATTCGAACAGGAAACTTGTTAGGCCCTACCTCTCTTAGATGTAATTAATATTGTGTGTTTTCCTTAGTCCATATCAGAGCAGCTATACCACACGTTCAGCAAGCCGTTCGTGTTCCTCCACCCCAACTCGTACTTCGGCAAGCACCCTCGCGTCCTCCAGCTGACCGAAGCCGACATACAGACGGACATGCCCCTGGGCTTTAGGACCAAGCAGCCGCTGTCCAGCAATCACCAGTTGCTGTGTTATTTGTGAGTCTAATCGCTACATATAGGTCATGTGTGTCATTACGTACAGAAGAGTTGAAATGGAAAAAAGTCGTTGTAGGCCTAGTGGTTCGAGTAGTTGCCTACGACACAAGGATCGCAAGCTCGAATCCCGACTGTACCAATGAGTTTTTCTTCACGAGCTTTACGGTGAAGGAAAGCTGCATACTGTCTGAGAAGCAATTCAAAGGCGTATGCAGGTTTCCGTGGTGCTTGAGTGACGGCGATTGACTCGCTATCTGTCGTGTTGTGTATCTAGCGGAAAGTGGGTGTGTGGGTACTACCTATACACCTCTGCCTACCCTTTCGGGGATCCTTGTGGGAAGGCGTGAGGATATATACAATTCTAATATATATAATTCTTCTGGGCGTCACATACATCAAATCCGAAAAGGTTCTTGTAAGAGGGTTGGATAAAGGCCTTGATATCTTTTTAAATTGGCGACTCTCTCGACATGCGGCCCTCCTGATGGTAAGTGGTTACCGATGCCTATAAACGCTTGCGAAATACCAAGAGTATAACTTTTCCGCCACACCGTATTCCTCGACACGGTGCGTGTGGTGAGGTTCCTGTCTCTGGGACCTTAACCACCAGCAACTCGACTCATTCAGTTATAAATACATATATGTACCAGTGGCGAAGCGTCCTTAGAACACGATTCCTACCGGCTTCCCTTGGCAGATTCGCGCTCATATACGACTATTCTATGTAGTCATAATATCGCAAGAGACATAATTACATTGCGCCCTTTGTAAGAATATTCTCCAATATGCTGGATACAAAAACGCAATGTATGTGAAACGCGCAAACGCCCACATACACGATTTCACGTAGTAGGCGGCTGGGGAACTCGCTCATAATATTGGGAATTCAAATAGTTAAAATGTAGGCAATTCACGCACACATAGACATTACAACCACATCCAACCATTCGTCGATATACAGCGATTATAAGCCGATCTCAGATAGCCTCCAATCTTTATTTGCTATGCATTAAGGTTTCGTTTCGCTTGAAAAGTTTCCTCCAATCAGAGCAATTCAAGAGTCAATCAAATCAAAGTCAATCATTGACCTCACCTAGCCATTATTTCGCGCGTATTTGCACGGATTGTTTTGTTATGCTAATTGATCTATTGTAATATGTGATAAGCTTGATTGTGTTGTGGTATATGGTTTAAAAAAAACGAAAGTAGTGAAATTTTACTTGCCAAGTGTTGTCACAGTGTTTGTTTTGTTTTACCGTAAAGGTTTGTTTGTTTATTTTTGTTTCTTGTCGTCACGTAGTCTGTTAGGATGCTGTTAGGTTAGAAATGGCGGCGTTAATACAAATAGGTTTTTGTCTTACAGATTACCTATTAAATGAGTTAACTTCGTTCTCAAAACAATCTTTCGAAGATAAAAAATATATCATTAAACATGGTCGGGCTCGTCCCGATATGAAAATTGATTATAGACGTAAGGATGGGTGTTTCAAACATTTTCACAGTTCTATGTATGATAAATACGATTGGATAACCGGCAGTTGAAAATTACATAAGTTATTTTGCTTTCCATGTCATGTCCATGTTATTTTGTTTTTCGGTTTGTAGTATAGAAAAATAAATACTGCGGTATTCCTGCTGGTATTTGTTTGTGATGATGCTGGCAAGTTAAGTTTCACTTATTTTAGTTCTTTTTTTGGCTGTATATTTATAACCCCCGTGTGAGTCACGTGTGCTTTATAACGGCTTTTTAAAGCCACTTTTATCATACTCGACATGCACTGTTCATGTGATACCAGTTATGTCATGTATGGTGAAGGTGGTGAACACTAACAACTGTACAGCATGTTCTGTCGCATGGAAAAATTGCATACAACGCAACGCAAGCACCATACATAACATTTCGCCGTAGTTTTGGGAGGTGAACTAACACACTAATATATGGTATGTAATTTATTGCATTTTTTTTTTACAAGTTAAGATATGACGTTTTGCTTATTCACGCGTTAGCCATTTTTTTGGTCCGGCTTTACCTTTCTTTTTTTTCACCCCACGCCACTGATATGTACATATGTGTATTTAAGTTATCGTCGCACGCGATATTTTTTTTTTTTCTGAAGATGGGGGCCGAATTGGCGTGCATTAGTCTTTATCGCGGGCCCTGATCCCAGCTGGGCCTGCTAAGAATATAGACAGGAGATTCATGGTAACACTGCTTTTCAGATCATTACTGGAGACCACAAAGCCGTACATAGTGAATTCGATGCGCATGCCGGCGGCGCAGACATTACTCCTACTGGCGCACTCGATCGACACTAATATTGGGTTCACGAGGTAAGTTAGTTATTACTTATTAGTCAAATTTTCTTTTGCTGTTGCTCATTAGCTCTAGAAATACAGCGACAAATATTCAAGCGTCTAGCTTCAAAAATGACGAAACTTACATACAATCTTTCATCCCCTATTTCTACCCCTTACAAACCTTTATCGCATTATAAAGTAGCCTATGTCCTTCCTCAGGCTCTAGACTATATCTGTACCAAATTTCATTTGAATCGGTTCAGCAGTTTATGCGTGAAAAGTTAACAGACAGACAGAGTTACTTTCACATTTTTATAATATTGGTAGGGGTTGATGCAATTTATTACCATTAATGAAACCGTAAATGACTACCGAATGATGCTGTGAACAAGTGTGTTTGTGTTCCAGGATTGTGTGTGACTCATGGCTGCTGCTGGAGTTTCCTTACCCTGAAACCGGTTTGAACCTGTTGATGAGAGCTGTCAAGTTGCGTCATCGTTGGGACACTATTATTAATAGAAAGCTAGCAGGTACTCAAATATTTAAATAATATCCCATCATTATTATTATTATTACCATCGTCTATCTCCCTCGCACATCTTCATCACCCAACTACCTTGGGCAGCAACGCTCTAAGCCGAGGTACTAGTCCCCCAGGGGGTGCCTTCAGTTGTGTTGCTGACTTGAGGTGCCTGACTGGAGGCCGTTAGGTTTGTCCATTTTTCGGTAGTAATAAAAGTTCCCGGTACTCAAATGTAAGCAAAGGAGTTTCTCAACTCTATTAAATTATTTTTGTTTCCTCCGAACTCCCTTCTTTGAGGATTTCCTCGCTGTTTAAATATATATAAATATATATATCTTCATCGCCTCCCACAAGGGTCCCCGAAGGTAGGCAGAGGTGCATAGGTACCTCAATAATAACCCACTTTCCGCCAGAGTATTAAGTGCCAACGTGACAGATGGCGAGTCCATCGCCGTTACTCAAGCACGACTATACATACGCCTTTGAATTGCTTCTCAGACGTATGCAGGTTTCCTCTCGATGTTTTCCTTCACCGTAAAGCTCGTGGTGTGACTAATCACTGTACTTAAGTTTAGAAAAACTCATTGGTACAGTTGGGACTCGAACTTGCGACCTTTGCGTCGCAGGCAACTGCACCACGGCTCTTTTACGTTTATAGTTTACTTTTTATTCTTATTTCAATTTCTAGTTGCAAATCCCAAAAAATCTGTGGAAAACGAACTCCAAAAGCAGAAGCAAAGCCCAAAATCTTACGAGGAGCTTCAACACGAGCTGTGTTGCGACATCGCTGATTACATGACTAGCGTGGTGTACTACACGATCAAACGACTGCTGCCTGGTGACCTCAAAGTGCTGTACTATGGGGCCCATGAAGCTCACGCGACTGTGGACCCTAATCCCTTTGAGGAAGGCTTCGAATGCAGCCCCCATGAGAAGAAAGGAGGCGTCTTTGTTACGGCAAACGTTGTTTACAATTGGTGAGTGTTTCTCTTGCTCTAAAAGTGCGCGTGCGAGTGAGATGGTACGTCGTGCACGCTCTTTGGCGATTCTTAAAGCGTAACGATTTTAGATCGAATTCGCAATAAAAAGATTCGCAATACAACTGGCGTGAACAAGGTTACATACATACATATAATCACGCCTCTTTCCCGTAGGGGTAGGCAGAGACCACTTCTTTCCACTTGCTACGGTCTTTATATACTTCTTTCGCTTCGTCCACTTCCAATATTCTCTTCATATTCATGTTAATATTTTGGTGTTCCAGTGTGGCTGACACTGAATGGAGCTACAATGCCTACCAGGAAACATACAATATCCCGTGGACGTGTCCTAGCTGCAGTCTGTCTGTCTGTTTGTCACCCCTGGAGCGACTCCAGCACAAACAGTTCACCTGCTCTGCCAGAATAGAACAGGAGGAAGTAGAAATAGTCAAGCCTGTAAAAGATAATAGACCTAATGCCAAGGAATATAAGTGTGAAGTTTGCAATAACACATTGTATATGACTCCAGTTGAAACATTGAAGCATAAGAAAAATTGTAAAATGAAATAAAATTTCACTCGATTTTTATTTTCCTTTTGTTTTGAAATCATACCGAGGCAACTTGCGTATTTTTTTCATTGTCTATGCCTAATGAATGAATTTTACTTACGATTTAGAATCTTACCTAAAAACGAGTCTTTCCTTTTTCGCACAGAGCTAGCTACTAATCTAGCTGGATTAAACCATACGATATGTTTTTGGCCATAAGAAAATACCAGAAAAAATTATGAACTCGGATTTTACGTGCACGCATACACTTGCAGTCGCCTGCAACACAAAGATTGAAAATCAGAATCCTGACTGTACCTGTGAACTTAAGTGATTAGTTACACCACGAGCTTTACGGTGAAGGAAAACATCGACAGGAAACCTGCATACGTTTGAGGATAAATTCAAAGACGTATGTATACTAAGTTGTGCTTCAGAAACGGCGGTGGACTTGCCATCTGTCACCAAAAATGTCTATGAGCACTACCGATACACCTCCTACCCCTTCGGAGCCCTTGTGGGAAGGTGTCAAGAGATATATATATACATATGTAAGGTGATTTGTCGCGAAAGTCCACTCTGCTAGTGACCTGCCCGCCGGCGCCGCGCCGATTCGGACAATAGCAGGCCGTTTTAATTCGCACAATAACGCACCATTCCGTCCAAACTTTATTTACACACGGGAGGATTTTGGTAACCTGTTATTGTATACCAATAAGATATACCACTGTATATAAATAAAATAAAACATATAGGAATAATGTTTATATTGCCCTATTGTATAGGTTTGTCCATCTTGCATGTGTTTTTTTTTTTTTTTTTAGCCTGCCGTGCCTATATCTGCACCACCCAAAGTTTAGGTTAACTGGTAGAGAATGCCTTCGGCATTAAGTTCGCCTTTGCAAGTAGGTTTGCAGGAGTTGCAGGAAGTGTTAATAAATAAATATACAACCATGTCGCCCGCCATGGTAAACGGTTACCGCTGCAGACGCTTGCAACTGTAAATCTGTAAACCTTTCTTAGAGAACTTAATGCGGTACTCTCAAAAGGAAAAATATGGTTAGATTTATGTACCCACAAATGCCTTGTACCTAATACTACATCACTTACGTATATGGGAAAAGTGATCTGTGACATACTTCACGTCCCAAACATTGTCGTAGGCTAAGTACAGTATACCTAAATAGTCCAGTAAGGAATGACGCCCTGTGGCCCGCTCCTTAGCCCCAGTCGTGAGAGATCCCCGCCCCGCAGCAACTAACCTTATGCTATTAACTAAGTACCTACCTTCTCATTTTTAGGGTTCCTTACCAAATTGTTGAACAAAACCATCGCTCTGTATCTCGATTACACAAAATAGTTAAGTTGGCATGACTTACTAAGCCCCCAGTAGTGGCGTGACTTCTAAGTCGTATTATATTATGGTCGAATTTTTGTATTTGGACACTAAATATTTTTTTTTTAATATCGGGTCTTGTTTTAAGATACTAGCGCCCTGTCGTCATCTGCCTCCCCGTGCGGGGCGTCAGGTCATGCATTTCGAGCTTGCAAAATCCGGACTATGTTGGCTTCGCTGGGGACACCGGGACAGACTGCCTGAAACCGAGACTGTTCCGCCCAAACCGGGACGTATGGTCACGTTACGAATATACTATTACAGTATACATTGTAATCTTTGGAATAAACTGTCTTGTTTTGTACGATTGCCATCAAATTTGAAATTGGAACGAAAGGGACAGAGTTACTGACACTATATTACGGTCTCTTTCGTACTCTTGAATATTTATGACAATAGCTTATCATGATAAGCCCTCCATGTTTTTATAGTACAAAGATCGTATACAAGCGTGTCCTATGAGTTAATCCGGCTAATAATAAATACTCATTCCAAATTTAATTTAATCACGTTCAGTAGTTTTTGCGATAAACTTACGCATTTATTTATAGATATTAATAGGATAAGATACAGATACCTTCGCTATTTATTATCTATATGAGAAATCAAGGGTATTTGACATTAAAGTTACTGACACTTTGTAGAATTCACAATATCACGGAAAAGATTGCGTGACTAGACATTATCAGGGACGCAACTCGCAACGGGCAAGGATGTCTCTACAATGGGAATAGATGCGCGCAGTTCCTACTGATAACTACCGTACAGGCAACCCTATGTAACATTGCATTTTAAATGTTTCACATGCATCAATGACTCTATAATGATACAGATATAAATAATGATTGATGAAAGGACGAAACAAGTACCTGTACATTGCGAAAGTGCCTGGACAAAGGGATATATGACCTCTTTGCGTGTTCGATCGATTTAATTTAAGTAGAACAAGTCGATTAACACTCAAGGATGCGTCTGGCAATACTGCGTGGAATGTGTCTAAAGATTGATTAATTTGGATAAGCGTTATACATATATATACTCACGTTCTCCCATAAGGGTCATCGAAGGGGTAGGCAGAGGTGTTTAAGTAGTACCCACACACCCACTATCCGCCAGATTTGTTTTAGGTGCCAACGTGACAGATTTCGATATATTAACCTATAAGAACCTTGGTGGCCGAATGGTTCGAGAAGCCGTCTCCAACGCAAGTTCAAATCTCCTGGTACCAATGAGTTTTACTAAAGTTTAATGCAGTCATAAGTCACACCACGAGCTCTAGGGTGAAGGAAAACATCCAGAGGAAACGTGCATACGTTTGTGAAAACTGCGAATGACTCGCACCTCAAATGTCCAGCGAAAAGAGGTTATCGTTACGCCTTTACTTAGCTACCTAAGCAAACGCTTCGAGGCCCCTTGGCGTGAAGCTTTAGGATTATAAGTTAGATTTTTCGATCTCCCACGAAGCATCGCTTTAACACCTGTGCGGGCGCGAGGGCGCGCGGCGGTCGTGCGATTTGTCGTTGCGATGGTATCACAGCTCGTAATTCGGCCGCCACCGCCGTGCGTGTCAGTACCGACGCGATTGCCACTCCATTAAGGCTGTGGCACATTAAGCGCAAATAAGTAACCTTCTTGGCTTCATATCCTCACGTTGGGGTAGGCAGAGATGTCTAAGTAGTACCCACACACCCACTTTCCGCCAGAGATACCTATTCTAGGTTCCAATGTGACAGATGACGAGTCCATCGCCGTTACTCAAGCTCGACTATACCTACCTACGCCTTTGAATGTCTTCTCAGACGTATGCGGGTTTCCCTTCGATGTTTCCCTCACCGTGAAGCTCGAGGTGTGACTAATCACTGTATTTAAGTTCAGAAAATCGGGATTCGAACTTGCGATATTTGTGTTGCAGGCAACTACTCGAAGCACTCGGCCACCACGGACTTTGACACATTCGTTGTAGTACCGTGTAAGGAACTAAGCTATATTTGTTATTATTGATGCGCATTCCACCCAGTGTACCTAAAACCTAGGCCCAGATCCGAGCACCCGCTAGATACAGCGCTCGTGAGCGATGCCTCGCAAGATAACAATTGCTTTGTTTCGCTGTAAAACTCGAAAATTAACATCATTTGCCAACGCCCGATCGCTCTGGTGATACCGACACTCGCAACTATTGGCACAAGTTACTATCACCAGCGGTTACGAAATTAAAACATATTATTCATAACAATTATTGCTAAGCAATGAGTTGCAGTTGAGTGTGGATTATCTTGTTGATACTGTAGGTAGACAGTTGATATGATTGTTACTGCAAGTCTGTCATTAATTATGATTCACTTCCAGAAGGCAAGAAGTTGATACCACCAACGAATATTCACTCAAAATCAAAATCAATCAATATTTCACAAAGGCCTAGGTGGGCACTTATAAAATGTCGGAAAAGGTCCACGGTTCGGGTTGGTCGTTTCCATGGAGAAGAACCGGCAAGAAACTCCATGGTTACTCTTTTCAAATCATTAGGCATATACAATATTTTTTTCGTTACAGCAATAGTACCCAAGTATGGGGGAACAACGTAGGCCCGACAATAGGTCGTTGCTTACTATACAAAGCTTACATAAAACAAGATAATTATAACAATGTTAGCAAGATCTAAGAATCTAAAAAGCCTCTCACATTCACAAATTAAACAAGTTACACAAATATTGTCATAATATCACTCCATACTTCTACATTAGAGCCGTGGTGGCCGAGTGGTTCGAGCAGTTGCCTGCGACGCAAAGGTCGCAAGTTCGAATCCCGACTGTACCAATGAGTTTTTCTAAACTTAGGTACAGTGATTAGTCACACCACGAGCTTTACGGTGAAGGAAAACATCGAGAGGAAACCTGCATACGTCTGAGAAGAAATTCAAAGGCGTATGCATAGTCGTGCTTGAGTAACGGCGATGGACTCGCCATCTGTCACGTTGGCACCTAATATACCTCTGGCGGAAAGTGGGTGTGTGGGTATTACCTATACACCTCTGCCTACCCCTTCGGGGACCCTTGTGGGAAGGCGTGAGGATATATTATTATTACTTCTACATACCTACTGCATATATGTTTGAGAAGAAATTCAAAGGCGCATGTGTACCTAGTCGTGCTTAAGTAATGGTAATGGACTCGCCATCTGTCACTATGGCATCTAAAATATATCTTCGGCGAAAAGTGAGCTAGTGGGTACTACCGACATACTATGCCTAACTCTTCGGGAACCCTTCTGGGAAGGCGTGAGTATATTTGTATATATTGTTCTATGGGTACAGTTAAATTGTTTTAATAAATAATAAATACCTAGGGACAATTTCAGACAAATTGATATAGCCTCAAATTAAACAAAGCTTGCGTTATGGTAACTAGACGACGATATATTTACTTAGGTATATAGATATATAAGTACATAGATACATAGAACATCCAAGACTACGGTTCAAATATACATAAATACTCGTGTTCATCACACAAATATCTGCCCTCGGCGGGAATCGAACTCGCGACCTCAAGTTTCGCCGTCAGGAGCTCTAACCACTGGACCAGACTCCTTCATAATTAATGTTAGTTTAACTTATCATAAGTGACTTTGTTTGGAGATACAACCGTATGTGCGGAAGTATTGTAGCAACAGTATTATTAATCTAATCAAGCTGTAGGTACTGATGCCTTTGATGATGTAGATGATGATGATGATGATGATGAGGTACAACACGATCTCTTGCCTTAGACCACGCCAGTACAATAATGCAATGTTCTAATAGTCGTTAAGATGTTGGAATTAGATGTTACTCCCAGCTATTTCTGAGCTGTTATTATTTTTAAATTAAATCTTTCGCAATTATGTCTCGTATTACCTACTATTTTATAGTTTTCTGTAACTAAAATATACATACTACTTTTCTGATGAGAACTGATATACAGTTCTCATCAGAAAAGTCGAAACACCTTGTTTAATAGTGAATATTATGACATATTATTCAATATCAAACAACATTTGACATATATTGCTAAATATGTAGGTATATATCCTCACGCCTTCCCTCAAGGGTCCCCGAAGGGGTAGGCAGAGGTGCATAGGTAATACCCACCCACTTTCTGCCAGAGGTATATTAGGTGCCAACGTGGTTTCCTCTCGATGTTTTCCATCACCGTAAAGCTCGTGGTGTGACTAATCACCGTACTTAAGTTCAGAAAACCTCATTGGTACAGTCGGGATTCAAACTTGCTATCTTTGTGTCGCAGGCTACTTCTACTAAACTACTCGAATCACTCGGCCACCACGGCATATATATTTATCATATACCTATAATATACTTACCATATACTTAAGTACAGTGATTAGTCACACCATGAGCTTTACGGTGAAGGAAAACATCGAGAGGAACCCTGCATACGTCATCCACGTTGACACCTAATATACCTCTGGCGGAAAGTGGGTGTGTGGGTATTACCTATACACCTCTGCCTACTCCTTCGGGGACCCTTGTGGGCGTGAGGATAACTAACTAACGTATAATATAATTTTCCAGGAGTGAAACCGCTGAGCGCAGCAAGCATACCATGATACATGAGGACTCAACGACTCATCACTACTCAACAGTGATAGTAGTACGGTACAGACGGTAGTAAGTCCAGATTTTTTTAACTGAACAATTTTTTTGCACAATCTGTATACAAAGCAGTCATAAGTATTGTAACCAACAAAGGCATCTCTAAAATAGTAAATGTCAAACCAGCTTTGTTAAACCAATTACAAGCAATTGTTGAATGCAATTATATTTCTGTAATATTCAATGAATTTGAATAGTCACTTGATGCTTTCAATGCCTGATATGACAGCCAAAGGACCCCCCAGCATGGCATGGCTTGGGTACTAGGTGACAGTTAAAAATACACCTTATGAAGTTGTTATAAGTGTCAAGGTCGGGTGAACAATTGTCATGATAAGGCAGGAGTGGCGCTAACGCAAGCGGAGGCTTTGTAAAATTAAGACAAATTTCACGCTTTTTTGAACATATTTCATGCTTGTTCGGACATAAATGGTGGTATGAAAGATTTTTTTGATGTTTCGACCGCAGTGCGTAGGTAGGTAGGTACCTGTACAACTGTAAGCTATGTCATTATTAGATATTATAATTTTTTTTTTATTTATTTAATGAAACACATATAACAATCGAGTCTTCTCGTCATCCATACCGCAATGCTTGAAAACTAAAGTTTTCAATCAGTGCGTCTTACCCGTCATGACCTACGGAGCTGAGACGTGGACACTAACGATAGGGCTGGTCCACCAGTTTAAGGTCGCTCAGCGAGCTATGGAGAGAGCTATGCTCGGAGTCTCTCTGAAGGATAAGATTCGCAACGAATACATCCGACAGAGGACCAAAGTTATCGACATAGCTCAAAGAATTAGCAAGCTGAAGTGGCAGTGGGCCGGCCATATCTCGCGAAGAACCGACAACCGCTGGGGTAAACGTGTTCCTCAGTGGAGACCTCGACTAGGCAAACGTAGTGTAGGACGCCCTCCGACCAGATTTTGGTGACCAGGACGATTTGCGAAGGACTGCTGGCAGATGCTGGATGCGGCAAGCTGAAGACAGGGCGCTATAGCGCTCATTAGGGGAGGCCTATGTCCAGCAGTGGACTAGAGTGGGCTGATGATGATATAACAATGAAGCATACCAAAAACCACTGAGCTTTGTCCGGTTTATATAGGTTAGAGCCGTGGTGGCCGAGTGGTTTGAGTAGTTGCCTGCAACACAAAGTTTGCAAGTTTGAACCCGACTGTACTAATGAATTTACAAGCTTTCTGGTGAAGGAAAACATCGACTGGAAACCTGCATACGTTTGAGAATAAATTCTAAGGCATATGTATAGACGCGCCTGAATAACGGTGATGGACTCGACATCTGTCTCGTTGGCACCTAAATAAATAAATAAATCACCGGCGGGAAGTGGGTGTGTTTCCTTTCTCTTCAAGAAAAAGATAAGTACTATAAAGTACCTAATATAGATAAATAAAAAATACAGCCATACTGAAGAAGCTTTAGATCAGGAAGGGTGGGATGAAGGGTTGGAGACATTTGTCTCCAAGTCTCCGTATAGGTATAGGGTGTCTTAGAAAATAGGACAGTTGGTCAAATATACACAATGGTCACAATGAAAAGAAACAAATAAAAAACACATTTGATTAAAACTTTTTT
Source organism: Drepana arcuata (assembly GCA_016069955.1). Lineage (NCBI taxonomy): Eukaryota > Metazoa > Arthropoda > Insecta > Lepidoptera > Drepanidae > Drepana > Drepana arcuata. The sequence continues at coordinate 22,514 of JACCPG010004807.1, read as the reverse complement.
ACCCAAATTTTACATAAAGGTGTACTGTAAAGATAAAATTATACACGTAAAATCACTTGTAACAAGGTTACATTAAAATTACTAAACCAATCAATAAATTCAGCCTTTATCGACCCACTGCAGGACAAGGGCCCACTCCACCACGCATTTCCTGGTCCTGTGCCAATCGCAACCGTTGCCTTTGATCCATCGCCACGATATCATCTTCGGACTTTATCCTCTAAAGTTTCCTCGGGATCAGGTTGACATAAATACCCTTTTTCGGAAACAGTAACATTCTAGCTGGATGGAATTGTCCTAATTCCGGAGTCTTACTTGAGGGTTCAACTCTGAACTTAGATAGAAGCTTGATAACACACACTGCGGACTGTATCTTGGCAAACCTCATTCCTGAAAATAATATTGTAATTGAGTTTATTGTGATATTTAGCGTTGTTTCACAAATTTTTGAGGTTATGTATCTTTCAGTTTAAGTAACGCTCGTGGTATGGCTTGGATTCATGAGTCGTGGTGACCGAGTTAATTTTGGTTGAAAGATTGCAAGTTCGAATTCCGACTGAGTGGAAACCAATGAATTAATTTTTTTACTTTAATATAGTGGTTAATCACACCACGAGCTTAAGATGAAATATAACATGGAAAGGAAACCTGTATACATTTGGCGACGGAGTCACCATCTGTCACTAGGCGAAAGAGAGTGTTGGATAGGGGGGGGGCTGTTGGGGGGGGGGCGTGAAGAAGATGTTCTTATTACTTACCAAGACATGTCCTAGGTCCCATTCCGAAAGGCATATAAGCACCAGCATGTTTGTCCTTTATCTTTTCTGCCGTAAATCTTTCCGGGTCAAACTTCAATGGATTAGGAAAATACTTTTCATCACGCTGTATTGCGTAAGGTGAAATGATGATAGATTTCCCTTTCGGTACAGTGACATCTGTACCGGGAATCTTATAGTCCGTTACGGATACTCTCTGGATAGAATTTGTCAGGGGATTCATCCTTAAATTTTCATAAAACACTTTTTCTAAGTATACCATACCTTTTACAACTTCGTACGAAATTTTGCCGTCATGTTTTTCGAGTACTTCATCGATTTCTTTTATCAACTTCTCCTGAACGTCAGGATTTTGCGCCAGTCGGAACATCATATAGGATAGAGCGCAGGCATTACTTCCGTATCCTGCTCCAAAGAAAATGAAGGATTGTGAAGCCATTACGCTTTGAGTTATCTCTAACGAGTCCTTATTATCAATTTGCTGTAAAGCTTTCTCCTTTAGTTTTAACAAAATATCAATCACATCATTCCGCTTGCTAGGAATTCCATTTCTCTCTTTCAATACAGCCTTAACGATGTTATGACTGAATCTTTTGGGAGCCTCTGGGAACAATGGGATTTGGCACATCTTTAAAATTCCGGGAAATAACATATCCAGTTCAGTAAGATACGTCGTTGTGAATATGTCCTTGTCGAGTTGATCGAAAGCACTGTTAGTATCATTGAGTACATCTACATGTAGGTCGAAGGAAAACGCTACTATAGTAGCGATCGTGTACTTCTTGAAGTGGTAGTACATTTCCAGCTCAGTCGGCTTGTCGCATAAGCCTTCCATGTAATTGACGAATCTATCAGCGCACTCCTCCACGGCGTGTGTTATGTGCGCTAGCTTGCAGGCCGTAAACATTGGGGTCAGCTTACGCTTTAGTGCTCGCCAAACTTTTTCATTGGAATGAAATAGATTATCACCCAAGTGTTTTCGCTATAATCAATGCCGCGCTCGGGGAATAAGTCAAAATCCTTAATCAGTACCTGTTTTATAATATCCAAGTCTCTGAGAACAAGGGCCGGTGCTCCCATTCTATTGATACCAACAACCTTTTCATTCGGATAGTCGTTGTATACATCGTTGTAGATCATGCCGACATGTTTGTTTCTCAAGGCGTATTCTTTTAAGTTGCCAAATAAGAAAGCGGGCCGGGGTCCGGGAACATTTCGCTCCTTCCAATAGTTGTTGTATTTGGTGAAATAATAATAAATCAAACTTATCAAGATCACTACTATTTGCAACGATAAGTACGCCATATCGATCCACTTGCTCTCACTAATGCGACTTAGCTAAATTATCCTCGGTCAGTGTTGCTTTATATACGGATTAGCGTATCTTAAACGTAGTTATGCTATCATTTTTTTGTGTCAGTTTAATATGACACAATAGAATTTATCGCATTAGATTCTTTTACAATTATCAATTTCATTATTAGGGTTGGTTGGTTGATCACGTGAATTACGTACAATTTGGTATAAATAGTACGAGTATTAGCTGAGCCCCGCGACTTCACCCGCGTAAATTAGATTTCATTGAGACATTTTATTTAATAAATAATATCTGCTACTCCAGATAATAATCAATCAGTATTTCCTAATATTTATTAAACATTTTTGAAATTATAATACAAATAATAATAAATAGAAATTACCTATGAATATAAATATCCCAAATCTGTGTCACGCCAAGGGTGCCAAGAAGACTGGCGACATTGCCACGTTTAATGGCAATTCGTTGAAGTGTACAGTTTGTGAAGGTAGGGGCTGCCAGAGGTTATGGCGAGTATAGTTAGATAAGCTTGGCTCTACATGAGCTGAGTGCGACCCATATGATCTCATCTTGGCAAATGTTGCCACATTAATTTTCACATACATGAAAATGTTTTGGTGGTTTTCTTACATTGTAATGGAAATTTGTGTGAGTATATAAAATTATCTAACATGTATACTTCTTGCTATATACGTCGTTGATCTACTTTAGACAAATCTTATCTCTGACATTCTAAATCCTAAGAAATGTATTAGGGTTATTTTATCAGTAAACGTTATAGTTTGGACCAGTGTCAATGGTTACCATTTATCTATTTACTAGACGTGCCCCGTGGCTTCACCCGCGTAAAAATTTAACATATCTATGATTACTCTTGGTTAACACTAATGTATGTTGATAGGTAGGTAGATAGCAAGCTATAACTTTATAAAGCTATATAGCTTTATGAGCTATAGCTTAAAAGCTTTTAGCCCAGCTTCGCTTAAGTGAAAATTTAAAGTTCCTGAATCCGCTTGAACCAGCCCAAAAAAGTCATCAATGTTAGTATAAACGCATAGTGCCCAAAAGCGCCTGACGTTTTTATAATAGTGTTGACAACAAACTCCGTGTGGTCATCGCCTCTGCTAGGGCGCTCTCTCTCTCTCACCGACCGGCTGCAGTGACGCGTGTCAATTTGTAATTATAAACGTAAAATATAATAATAATAATAATAATATATCCTCACGCCTTCCCAAGTTCCCACAAGGGTCTAGCGATGGGCGATTGTTACTAAAAACATTCGAATTATTCGATTGTTCAATTTATTCGAACCATTCGAATAAAAATTGTGATCTTTCGAATAAATCGATAGTAGTAGTACGTTGACCCCCTCTCATTGAAATCCTAGGTGAGGATTTACTTGACGTGCATCAGACCGATTATGACTTATGCGAGTGTAGCGTTCGCACACACCCGCAAGTCAATACTCCACCCCCATCAAGTGCTCCAAAGCCGGTTTCTCCGGAGAGCCATAGGTGCCCCGTGTTCCCCACCATCAAACAGTTTATGAAAAAACTTTCAAAACGTCATTTCGATTCTGCTGATTATCACCCAAACCCCCTCGTTGTATCGGCCGCCCGATACACACCCTCCCTTATCTTTAAGATAAGACGTCCCAGAAATGTCATCATCGAATCCGATGACGACATCACGGTCCTCCAGGATGCCCGACGACGACACACAAACACTACTCAAAACCGACCACTGTTCCGACCTCGCCGGCGAGGCTCGACGCGAATAAGCCGTAATGTTCCCCTCCGACCCCCGCCGCAAACGCCGGCCCGCGCCGAGCCAGACGCGCAAATACCGTCCCTAAATATATAAATAATAAAATGCCAGACCAGCCCAGCTCCCTTGCTCGCGATCCAGCAACGCCCTAAGCCGAGGTCCGTATCCCACAGGGGGTGCCCTTAGCTGTGTTGCTTAGTACTAAAGTGCCTGGCTGGAGGCCTAGGCCTCGCCATTGCCCGGTTAAGTAGCAAAAGTTCCCGGAACTCACGCTACGAGAGACAATACAAAAAAAAAAAAAAAAAAAAAAAAAACGTTGACCCCGAGGCCGCGCATCCTGCTCGAGCGCAGCCGAAATCAGCCGAAGGAAACAATGGACGCCGTCGATTTAGTAGTTTTGAACGAATTAGTCATTTCCAACGAATGACTAAATCGAACGGCGGGAATTGCGCGGCGCGGCAAAACACTGCGTGCGTCGATTGTTATTCGTTTGTCGATTGTTATTCGATTGTTTTTTCGTCACAACGAATGAATCGACAATCGAATATACAGTTGTACAATTGTCGATTCATTCGATAGTTTTTTTTTTAACAATCGCCCATCACTACAAGGGTCCCCGAATTTATAATAAAAAGTTATTACGTCTTCAAATCATTTATTTATTCACAACAATCAAAATCGGTCCAGCCGCTTAGGAGGATTCAATTCAATGTCTACCAGAACACACGGACACAATAAAATAAATACATATGTGTACAATAGGGTCCCAAAATCAAACGCAAATGATATACGTCTACAACTATATTCGACTAACAGTAATACACCACTGCTGGTAGCGACAAATAACAAATTTATTTTCAAACCTTAAGCCAGATCAAGTAGACACATCTTTAGCGTGATGCAGCTTTTGCAACACTCGGTACAGTGACATCTAGCGACGCATTCGTAAAACTGTATAATTAAATTTAAATATCATAAATTGATACTATTAGCGTCATCTGTTGTTGACTAAATGAACTATACATTATTTCAACTAATGTTTCTTAGTTAACAACTGAACATATGTATAGATAATAGATATAAAGATATATCTGTAGCGTTCCATAAAAAGATAGATAAACAAAACTATTTTTAAATCAGATTAAAAATTCTAGCGATTTGAGTTCGAGTGAGCAAATAAATATACCTTTAAATTAGATACTAGATCTATGCTACGATTTCATCTGCGTAATATTTAAAAAAACCGTGGTGGCCGAGTGGTTTGAGTAGTTGCATGCGACACAAAGATCGCAAGTTCGAATCCCGACTGTATCAATGAGTTTTTCTGAGCTTAAGCTGGTACAGTGATTAGTCACAACACGAACTTTGCGGTGAAGGAAAACATCGAGAAAAACCTGCACACGCCTGAGAAGCAATTAAAAGGCGTATGTGTAGTCGTGCTTGAGTAACGGCGATTGATTCGCCATCTGTCACGTTGGCACCTAAGTTATATCTCTGGCGGAAAGTGGGTGTGTGGGTACTACATGTAAACCTCTGCCTACCCCTTCGATATATTTTACTTGCTAACGTGACGGATGGCGAGTCCATCGCCGTTACTAAAGCACGACTATACATACGGCTTTGAATTGCTTCTCAGACGTATGCAGGTTTCCTCTTGATGTTTTCCTTCACCGTAAAGCTCGTGGTGTGACTAATCATTGTACTTAAGTTCAGAAAATATTGGTACAGTCGGGATTCGAACTTGCGATCTTTATGACACAGGCAACTAACTACTCGAACTAGTTGGCCGCGACGGCTTAATTTTAAATAACATACATACATATCATCATGCCAAGTCCCTAACGGGGTAGGCAGAGAGTATAGAGCGCTAGTACTCTCTAGACTTACATACCTCTTTCGCTTCATCCACATTCACCAGTCTCTCATTTGATCCAGGTAGTTGGCCTTCCTCTGTCTCCTCTTGAACTTCTGAACTTACATATAAAAATTTATCTGTTATTTTTATATAGCAAACATACACGTTAAATATACAATAATAATAATATATAATATTATAAATATACAATGTATATGTAATATACAATAAAAATATATATTAGTATAGACTGCACGCGTTGCGGGCACAGCTGCCCGCGACCTCGTCCGCGTGGAATTTAACAAAAAGCATTTGTTTAGTTTCTAAAATAAAAGTAGCCTAAGTTACTCCTCTTTACGTCAGCTATCTGTCAGTGAAGTAAGTAAGTCCCGTTAAAATCGGTTCAGCCGTTTCGGAGATTACCCGGAACAAACAGACAGACAGACAAAAAAAGTTTAAAAAATATTATTTTAGATAGGTAGATATATATACCGTGTATACATCCATATGCATTTGGTAAAAAGCGGTTATTTTAATATTACAAACAGAAACTCCTATTTTATTTATTTGTATAGATTGTGATAAGTTATATATATATCCTCACGCCTTCCCACAAGGGTCCCCGAAGGGGTAGGCAGAGGTGTATAGGTAATACCCACACACCCACTTTTCGCCAGAGGTATATAAGTTCACTGCATCTTCTGTGAGACAAATTTGATGTCGTACTGCGCTGTGCCAATGTAAAAATCACTAAAGAAATTGCGGGTGTTTTTAATTTTCCAATCTTCCGGTCGCTTCAATGACCAGTACCGTGGGAACACACAGTGATTACTACCTCCATGCCTCCACACTGATCACTGGTGGCGGGTAATTTGCACCGATTTAACGGCTAATAGCTCGTTTTGGTAACTTACAATGTATGCCATGCTTGTACAAAGGGAGCGTCTATTTACTTTATCTCCATGTAGGTACGTAAACTTAAAACTCCATGTATTAAAAATACATATCTCGCTCCGAGAACCAGCATTGCTATCCAGTATTGTTGGCACGTTGGCTCGGGATACCGTTTTGGGACAAATATTTTATCTGTAAGTAGTTAGTTTCAACTGTTCTTTATCTATACAAATAAATAAAATTGGAGTGTCTGTTTGTAGTATTAAAGTAACCGCTTTTTACCAAATGCATATGGATGTATACACGATTCATAAACCTAAATATATATATTGTTTTGTCAGTCTGTCTGTCTGTCTGTTTGTTCCGGGTAATCTCTGAAACAGCTGGACCGATTTTAACGGGACTTTTACTGGCAGTTAGCTGATATTAAAAGGAATAACTTAGACTACTTTTATTTTGGAAAATTAAAAATTTTTTTTTGTTAAATTCCACGCGGACGAGGTCGCCAGCACAGCTAGTAAATAAATAAATACCTCGGAAGAATTCCACAGAAATTGTCATAACCTCCCAAATTAAGCAGAGCTTGTGTTATGTGTGTTATGGTAACTAGACAACGATATATTTACTTATATAGATAGATATATACATAAATACATAGGACATCCAAGACTAAGGTTCAAATACTCTCTCAAACATCTGCCATCAGCGGGTATCAAGCCCGCGACCTCAAGTTCCTCAATCAGAAGTTCTAACCACTAGACTCCTCCTAAACATCCACTTTTCGCTGGAGATATATTTAAGGCGGCAACGTGCTTGAGAGATGGTGATACCATCGCCAGTTCTCAAGTACGACTCTGCATCCTTGAATTTCTTTTTAAACATATTCGGGAGCTGGTAAAACTTATTGGTACAGTCGGGATTCGAACGTGCAATCTTTCCATTACATTACATACATACATACATATCATCACGCCAAGTCCCTAACGGGGTAGGCAGAGAGTATAGAGCGCCAGTTCTCTCTAGACTTACATACCTCTTTCGCTTCGTCCACATTCATCAGTCTCTTCATACATGCTCGTCGGTTTCGAGTACTCTTAACGTTCCCATCCTTCAGAGTCCGATGTATTTGATCTAGGTAGTTGGAACGTGGCCTTCCTCTGCCTCTTCTTGCACACACTTTTGCTTTGTATATCTGTTTCGTCAATCTTTCTTCACTCATCCTTTCTATGTGTCCAAACCAACGTAACATGCCTTTCTTCATCTTTACATTCACGCCAGTTGATTTGCGAATCTCTTCATTGCGCATTCGATCTAATATCGTTACGCCGCACATTTTTCGAAGAGATCGCATCTCGACTGCATTCAAACTATTTTCATACTTCCTCTGACATACCCAGGATTCGCTGCCATACAATATGCAATAATTGCATATTGTATGGCAGTAATTGTATGGCAGTATTGTAATGCAATACTTTCCATTACAGGCGACTAATAGGCCACCACTTGACACTTTATATTTCAAGAATGTATTAAAGTATTCGAAGTACCCTTTAAATAAAGATCAGACAAGGTTCATGATACATTGGTCCTCTCTAAGGGCGATTACGTTCTGTAATTTATTCGCTATACAAAAAACCAGTGTCTTCACGCCCCCCGGCGTTTCATATCGCACTGGTCACATTCTCGACTACCCGCAGGAAAAAAGTCACGGTACAAATTAATCATTTCGCCCGCGGCGGTCGGCGAGCACGGACGTCCCCTTCATGTCGCTCGCTTGTGGGAACGTATAATAAGTGGTCGTTTGTAACACTGTACTGTAATGTATGTTATTTCGGTTAATGAGGTTGTTTGCTTTGCGGTTTTGGTTTATTTGCCTGAGAAGGTAATAATGAAATGCATGATTTTTATATTATAATAGAGATATATAACTATCTCGCCTTGTGTGTAGCACCTACATAACCACTTTTCGTTGTAGATATGTTTTAGTTGCCAACCAGACAGATGGCGAGATCATCGGAACACTGATGGACATGAGTGAAGAGGAAGAGGTCTATAAGTCTAGAAGACTGGCGATCTACTTCACCTACCCGGCGAGGGACTACGCATTATGATATGTACCTATGTAGCTAGATTTACGTTCTAATGGCTTTGTGTCTATGACTGATAGCGAAGTATAACACAGCCTCTACGCATAAGTTAACGTGTTGTCTTTATATCACCAATATTCAATTACTGTACCCCGTTGTTCACACGCGTTAAATTATATAATTGTATATCTCTAGCTATTTCTATCTTTGTGCCAATTTCAACCAATTCCACTTACTCGTTCGGGCGTGATTGAGCAACTAAAAACGTCGCAAACTTCCGTAGTTATATTAGTACGGCTTGCCTTGTCAAAAATGGGCCGGATAAGCAAATCTTGTACTTTGCAACTAAACAACGATAAACATACTCATTGTATATGTATAGGTATAGGTATGTAGGTACGCAGGGCATCCAAGACTCAGGTACGAATACTCGCGTTCATATATCTATGCTTATACTAAATACGTATATTATTTACATTAAGATTAAATTTAAGATAAGATTTGAAAAATATCGCAATTCTCCTCAGCGAGAATTCACTAAAGCCGTGTTTCTACCACAATGTGTAGGTCCCGAGGAAATTATTATATGTAGGTGTATCTTATACTTTCCCTTAAAGATCCCCGAAGACTCTAAAGGGGTAGTCAGAGGAGTTACAGCACTCTCATCACTGTATCGGAAATACTAATTGTATTTGACTGCCGAAAAAATACCTGATGGCAGTTAAACAGGACGGTTTTTTTTTCATAAATAATTCTTTATACTAGTAAAAACGGATCGAATGAAATTACCGTTTTTTCAGTTGCTAGCACGCGTGTATATATCCAGTTATTTGGGACAAAAAATACTTAGTTAATTTCGTAATGACAGGCTAGCGGAGGGTTGAGGTATGTAAGTCGTAAGCCGACCATATGCCACGCTCGGGGAAGATTGCTCTACGAAACTGCAGCGAATGTAGGGTGACCATGTCTATGTATAGACGAGGGATTTTTCGGAGAATATAATTTTGTGTATTCTCTCGGTTATCTAAAGTGCCCAGCTGTGCCGCACAGTGATTAGTACTATAATTAGATAATACTAGATACATAGCCTAAATCAATGGGCAATCAAATCTAATGTCACATCTGATGCAATAATACTTTTCTAATCGGATTACTAGTTTACGGAATAGAGATTAGCGCATCTAAACAATCAAAACCGTGGCGCCGTGGATAGCCGTGGTGGCCGAGTGGTTCGAGCAGTTGCCTGCGACACAAAGATCGCAAGTTCGATTCCCTACTGTATCAAGAGTTTTTCTGAACTTAAGTACAGGTATTAGTCACACCACGAGCTTTACGGTGAAGGAAAACATCGTGAGGAAACCTGCATACGTCTGAGAAGAAATTAAAAGGCGTATGTTAAGTCGTGCTTGAGTAACGGCGATGGACTCGCCATCTGTCACGTTAGCACCTAATATACCTCTGGCGGAAAGTGGGTGTGTGGGTATTACCTATACACCTCTGCCTAGCCCTTCGGGGACTCTTGTGGGAAGGCGTGAGGATATATTATATAATATAACAATCAAAACAACAATGTTTTTTATACAATTTACCGATTGATCGTATAAGGCTTAGGGTAGGAAAGGTTTTTTCAAGAAAAAAACATCAAGAATATCTTCTTCAAAATATTTTTAATGATAGGTAAATAATCAAGGAGGAAAAGAAAGGTGAGGATAAAAAAAGATATTTTGATTTTTTTTTAATTGTAATTTCTACTAAAAAGAGTGTATTTAATTATTACCGTAAAATATTGCATCGTGGTTGGAGTTAGTTAGAAGTTATAAAAATACCTACCTACGGAAAACTTCGCATGTCAATATTATGTGGTATAAATGCGTGATTGAATCACTATGAACCACTTAAACATCACATTGTGTAACAAACTGTGTTCTGGCAAATTATTGCTTTTCATTTCATTTCGCGGTATGTAATGTAATTGTTAACTGCGAAATTTGATCATGCCTGATAAAAAAATAAGTATCATTTAATACACGTTGTTTATGATATGTTATCGCGGCTACCAATCTTTCAGTAGAATTCATGTTCAGGATTTCCCCAGGCTTAACGTTTGGAATATTATTGTCTTTTTATAAACAATAACAGAGTGATTCTTTAAAAATATATTTTTTTCCCGTTAGGCTTAGCGTTACTCATAAAAATATTAATGTTAAAAATGTGAATCTTCGCGCTATGTACCTAAAACATATATATTTATATGTATACATAACACCACAAGAATCGCTATATTATCACGCCTTCTGACAGGGTCCCCACAGAGGTGTAAATACCCTAATTTCGCTGTATGTATTGGTTCTAAATGTGACAAGCAGCAAGTCAATCACCCTTTTCAAATACACAGTAATTTGTTAAGTATTAAAAGAGACACGATTTCCACCTTACCTGTCAGATTGGCACTAATAAGAAAGAGAAAAAATATATTTTCATCAGTTTCTTCCTAATGAGAATGAGAGTGAAAATATTGTGGTATTTAGAGGCTATTCACGTAAAGACTATTTAATTATCGCTTTCGTTCTACTTACCTATAATCTCTAGATACTATAATACTATAATGCTATATCATTTCATACGGTTACCTACTAACTTCATAAAATTGGCAACTAAAATATATCTCTGGCGAAAAGTGGTTGTATGGGTATTATCTATACACCTCTGCCTACCCCTTCGAGGACTTTATAATGTTCATAAAAATATGTTAAAAAATATCTCACGAAAACCTTGAACTATGGTTACCCTTCTACTAGGGCCCTAACGTTCTTAATCGTCCAACAATAATTGCTACCACTTTACCTGCTATAAATCATAGGCCTAATTAGGTACAACAGGGCCTACCTGACATAGGCCTCTGTAATCTCCGTGGTCTCCTTTTATTGGCTGGTGATGGAATGTTATAATTGAACTTTCGCCGCTTCCACATCACCAGAGTCTACACAGATTTTTCAAAAATAATTATATTGATATGAGCTGTTTAACGAAAAGTGAATAATATTTACTTCGATGAAAAGATCGCAGTGCCGAGTTCTCGGTACAATTTTCCCGTAAAATCTTCGGCAAAGAGAAATTGGTGCTACATACCTTCGCCTACCCTTGTGGGAAGGCGTGAAGGTATATGTATTTGTATTATGAGCATACTTAGTTATCAGTGTGTGTTTTTTGACATAATTATGTGCATACACGCACATATCAATATCATTTAGAATTAAGTGCGTTTATCAGTCGCTAATACGTATATCGTATCTGTCTTGTTAGGAATTACATATCATCACGCTAGGTCCCTAACGGGGTAGGCAGAAAGTATAGAGCACCAGTTCTATCTAGACTTACTACCTCTTTCGCTGCGTCAACTTTCATTAGTCTGTTTTTACAATGTATAAACAAAATTTTTTTTTTGGACGCGTCTTTGGTTTGCCTTTTACCTAATAAACTTTACGTTCAGGAAATTAATGAAAATGCACGTGTACTAATTCTACATTAGAGCATTGCATGCGCAGGTCAATCACACTTGATCGATTTTTGATAACGGATTACAAAGTTCGGGGTTTATTTAATAGATTAATAATATATTTAATCCTTAGGCTTAATACCCAACACCCACTTTCCGCCAGAGGTATATTACGTGCCAACATGACAGATGGCGAGTCCATCGCCGTTACTCAAGCACAACTATACATACGCCTTTGAATTTCTTCTCAGACGTATGCAGGTTTCCTCTCGATGTTTTCCTTCACCGTAAAGCTCGTGGTGTGACTAATCACTGTACTTAAGTTCAGAAAAACTCATTGGTACAGTTGGGATTCGAACTTGCGACCTTTGCGTCGCAGGCAACTGCTCGAACCACTCGGCCACCACGGCTCTTTCTTAATATTTTTATTTCATAATATTTTTTATGATATAATATTTTCGGTTAGCGCACATAGATATACAATCCATAACTAATATATACATATATATATATACAATACATATCGCATTTCCCCCTCCCGCTCCCCCTTTTAGGCCTCAATTGTTTAATAGACGACGCTTTGAATAGTTTGAGATTTTTGTATGAGATCTAATAGAATTAAGCTACTTTTTATGTACCTATAGCTAGACATTTTATCGTTATGACTATATCAGTAATATTGTAAATTCACAATATCCAGATTTAACGCCTCAAATCATTGAAAGTAATCCATGCGATAAAAAAATTCTATATTATTTGGGCACTCATGAAATTCGATCATAATTCAGCAGATAACGCAAATACATGTAAGATATACCTACTAGGATTCTTAATCTATATATATATCAACGCATTTTTTTCGCCGTCATTAGTTAAACGTTAAGATGGTGTTCGCACTGTTACAAATTGTTGTGATTTTGTTAAGTGTTGTGTACTACTACTGCACCAGACACAACAATCATTGGAAGGACCGCAATGTTCCCAGCCCTAAGCCTACCTTCTTTTTTGGCAATTTGAAAGAATCCGCCTTGAGGAGAAAACATGTTGGAATGATCTACAAAGAGATATACAACGATTACCCGAAGGAAAAATTCGTTGGCATCAGTAGACTGGGGACACCAGCTCTTATTCTAAGAGATTTGGATGTGATAAAGAATATATTGATTAAAGATTTTGACGTTTTCACCGAGCGGGGAACGGACTTTAGCAAAGACCGTTTGGGCGATAATCTGTTCCATTGTGATGAAAAAGTCTGGCGGGCACTAAAATGTAAGCTGACCCCAATGTTCACGGCTAGCAAGCTAACGCACATAACACACGCCGTGGAGGAGTGCGCTGATAGATTCGTCAAGTACATGGAAGGCTTATGCGACAAGCCGACTGAGCTGGAAATGTACTACCACTTCAAGAAGTACACGATCGCTACTATAGTAGCGTTTTCCTTCAGTCTAGATCTAGATGTACTCTATGATACTGAAGGCGTGTTTGATAAAATTGACAAGGATTTGTTCACAACGACGCACACCTCTGAATTGGACATGCTATTTCCCGGAATATTGAAGGCTTTAAATATTTCCTTATTCCCTGCGTCTGTGAATAAATTCTGTCATGACATTGTCCGGACTGCGCTCAAGGAGAGGAAAAATGTACCCAATGGACGTAACGATGTGATTGATATTTTGTTAAAATTGAAAGAAACACCGCCGAAAATTGGTGATAAAGATTTTAATTTGGAAATAACTGATAAGCTCCTGGCTGCTCAGGCTTTTATATTCTATATAGCTGGATATGGTAGCAATGCGTCGACACTATGTTATATGATGTTTCGACTGGCGCAGAATCCGGACGTACAAGATAAATTAATTGAAGAAATTGATGGAGTTCTAGAAACACACTGTGGAAAAATTACGTACGAGACTTTAAAAGATATGGTATACCTTGATAAAGTGTTTCATGAAACGCTGAGAATGAACCCCCTCACAAACTCCATCCAGAGAGTACCTGTGTCGGACTATAAGATTCCAGGAACGGGTGTAACTATTAGAAAAGGTACTTCAATTATAATTTCGCCGTACGCAATACAGCGCGATGAAAAGTATTACCCGAATCCAATGAAGTTTGACCCCGAGAGATTTGCGCCAGAAAACTCGCGAGATAGACATTCGTGCGCGTATTTGCCGTTCGGGAATGGACCTAGAACATGTCTTGGTAAGTGTACAAGTATTGCTGCTTTATATATATTTCTAGATATTAATAGATAGCCGTGGTGGCCGAGTGGTTCGAGCAGTTGCCTGCGACGCAAAGGTCGCAAGTTCGAATCCCGACTGTACCAATGAGTTTTTCTGAAACTTAAGTACAGTGATTAGTCACACCACGAGCTTTACGGTGAAGGAAAACATCGAGAGGAAACCTGCATACGTCTGAGAAGAAATTCAAAGTCGTATGTATAGTCGTGCTTGAGTAACGGCGATGGACTCGCCATCTGTTACATTGGCACCTAATATACCTCTGGCGGAATGTGGGTGTGTGGGTATTACCTATACACCTCTGCCTACCCCTTCGGGGACCCTTGTTGGAAGGCGTGAGGATATATTATTATATTATTATAGATATTAATATACCTATAGCCAGGGCTAAAGAATTTCTGGTATCTCCAGAGCTAAAACTATGTACATCGGTTACCGTATCCTAAGATCCTGTAGATACCACATTCCAATATGGTACATGCTGTGAAGAGAACGAAATTAGTATTGGTGCTGGAAAGACCACTACTCTCGAAATTACCAAAGTAATGTTCACACTAATTCTCTTATTCTAAAATCGCATTGTTTTTTAGATCTAAATTTTCTACCGAATATTTCTGCGATAGATATGAGTTTAAATTAATCGTCAGTGATAGATTAGATAAGAGCTCAGGTTATGGGTGATTTTCATCACGGGTAATGGGTTCATTCTTCGTGATGACTTCAAAAATAAATATTATATTATATAAGTCATCGGTCTTCGATGTCATATATGTTTAAATATATGCATCTGACCAGTTCATTTGGTTTAAAGTTTACTTGGTTAGCGATCAGGTAATTTTTTGTGGTAATGTCCCAAGGTAGGTAATATTATTATAATGCTGCCGAGGTCTAAAATTACTCTGTATCATCATTTTCACGATTACCACACATAAGAATACGGCTTATTGTAAACTATTCTCGAATAAAAGACAGGAATGAAGAGTACTCAAAACCGGCATGTGTGTATGAACAGGCTGTTGAATAAGGATGGAACGAAAGAGGTTTGTAAGGCTAGAGGGAACTGACGCTCCACTCTGCCTAGCCCGTGAGGGACTCAGCGTGACGATATAAAATATGTATGTAAGACTAGAGAGAGCTGGCGCTATACTCTCTCTGTCTGGCCCGTGAAGGAATCGGCGTGATGATATGTATGTTTGAATGCAAAAGAAAACCATTAAGTCAGATTAGAGGGATTAGGTATTTGACCATGCGTTAATTTGCTAATGATTTATTACTTTAATATATTATATATAATTATTGTTATCATATTATTAATGAGGCGTAAATAATCCTATTTTCTGTACACAGCGAAAGTATTTGGAAACATTTATTGTGAGTGATTAGCACCTATTAGACAAGCAGGTACTAGAAAGATATAGTTATATGTAAATACATTCTTTCTGTTGCATTTATGTATGTTCTTGAGACGACGATGACTGCAGTCATGACGACGGACCGCGTGAAAAAAAAAAAAACATCCGGCGAAAAAACTAAAAACTCTGCCGACTAAAACAAGTAATCCTCACGCCTACAAGGGTCCCCGAATGGGTAGGCAGAGTTGTATAGGTAATAACCATTCTGTTTGCTGTGATAATGCTCATAATTTATTTCTGTGCAAAATTTCATTCAATTCTATTAAGTACTTTTTGCGTGGAGGAGGAAGACACTTTCCCAAACATTCGCATTTATAACGGGGTAGGCAAGGGAAGGATATATACCTATACATGTCCTACACGTATAGTTTCGTTTACTCATGTTAATTCCCGAAATGTTATTTTTGAAAATAGTTTTTAATTTTCTTCCTTTTCTTTCCATTCTCTTGAACATTCCAATGAATGGTGTAAGTGGTGTTTACCTGTAATTATTTGCAACATTCAGCTCTGAGTTATGTCATGATTAAGATGTAGTGTCGATGTAAGCAAGTGTTGGTAAACCTTCATACAATAAATATACATACATATCATCACGTCGAGTCCCTAACGGGGTAGGCAGAGAGTACAGAGCGCCAGTTCTCTCTAGACTTACATACCTCTTTCGCTTCGTCCACATTCATCAGTCTCTTCATACATGCTCGTCGGTTTCGAGTACTCTTAACTTTCCCATCCTTGAGTGTCCGATCTATTTGATCCAGGTAGTTGGAACGTGGCCTTCCTCTGCCTCTTCTTGCACACACTTTTGCTTTGTATATCTGTTTCGTCATTACAATAAATAAATAAATTCCCGTTTCAGGTATGAGGTTTGCCAAAATACAGGCTGCAATGTGCGTTGTGAAGCTGCTGTCGAAGTACAGGGTGGAGCCGTCACATAAGTCTCAGGAGTTCGAACACTATGACCCATCCAGGATGTTCGTCTTTCCCAAAGGCGGTATCTATGTTAACTTGATTCCGAGAAATATGTGACTAAAACAACGCCTTATCGAGAACATGAAACGATAGGAAGACTCAACAATATTTGTGATACGCAGAGAAATAACACACTTGATGTACCTACGTATTAAGCGTGGTGTATTGAAGATAAAGAATCTAAGTTTTATATTTTATGACTAGTTTAAAGAAACTAATGAGTGATAAATATGACTGGACTCTTCAGAGGTCCACGTGCCAATTACATGTTTAGAATTGGAGATCTCAAATGGTATCGCTTTTGGGAAGTTTGGTTTTACAGCTGGTTAATTTAAGTTAAAAATAAGGTTCCAGATTGAACCGTGGCGAACCGTTCATTATTTTTACTGCTCCTAGTTTATTTATTTATTTGGATCACCAACAGGTAAGAACACCTTAATATTAACAGAATATGCCATAATAAAACATATATAAGAGTCCATCCAATTACAGGTAAAAAACTAAAAAACTAGGAACATATTATAAAGAATATAATAAAATGTATATAAGTGTACATACACACACACACACATATACACATACAAAGATACATGAATATAAGGCGTTAAAATTTCTGTTTCATCTTTCAAGGCATTTAAGTTATAAATAAATATCCTCACGCCTTCCCACAAGGGTCCCCGAAGGGGTAGGCAGAGGTGTATAGGTAATGCCCACACACCCACTTTCCGCCAGAGGTATATTAGGTGCCTGTGAGTTAAAAGCAATGCCGCTATAGGAAAAGCTTAAAGCTATGGGGATATTAAAATAGCAGATCCTCACACAGGTAAGGTCGGAGGGGAATGGCGACTTATCTGCTATCTTGCCAGGGACTTGGCGTGGTCATATATGTATGTATGATCAATGAAGTGTCCACATAAAACTGTTATGTCATTAGGGCCGTGGTGGCCGAGTGGTTCGAGCAGTTGCCTGCGACGCAAAGGTCGCAAGTTCGAATCCCGACTGTACCAATGAGTTTTTCTAAACTTAAGTACAGTGATTAGTCACACCACGAGCTTTACGGTGAAGGAAAACATCGAGAGGAAACCTGCATACGTCTGAGAAGAAATTCAAAGGCGTATGTATTGTCGTGCTTGAGTAATGGCGATGGACTCGCCATCTGTCACGTTGGCACCTAATATACCTCTGGCGGATAGTGGGTGTGTGGGTATTACCTATACTCCTCTGCCTACCCCTTCGGGGACCCTTGTGGGAAGGCGTGAGGATATATTATTATTATCATATATTTTAATTATAGATAGTGCCATCCAGGAAGCCCCACCAATTTCTAGTCGAGGGGTCGCGGGATGCGGGGAGTATGACCCGAGTCTATTAATTGTAGTGTGCGTGTGCACTCATAGGTAATCAGTGTGTACTGACAATAATCACACATTAGTGGAAGGTTACACACTCACACTATAAACTATTAGGAGGAATAGTGGGGCGCGTCTTCGTGGATGGCACTATATATATAACAGTTTTTTAATTAAGTTAATTTCATAAACCTATTATAAAACTTATAGATATTCGGTTATATATTTAGCTGTGTCTACTTATATGCCTTTGGCCAAATGTTATTATCGTCACACACCTGCTTAGCCAAGCCCAGCATAAGTTAGATAAAAAAAGTCATTTTATGAATATTTTTTAGGAATATTTCTTATCGTCTGTTTAACTGTAATTTAACTCATAAATGTGTGATAGATAAATAAAACTTGATAGTAATGCATTTTTAATAAAAAATCTATTTAAATATGGTTATAATAATATAATATATCCTCACGCCTTCCACAAGGGTCCCCGAATAGGTAGGCAGAGGTGTATAGGTAGTACCCACACCCAGCTTCCGGGCAGTAAGTACCTATTCGTGTCAGAAGTCCACGTCAAAAAAAAAATCAAAAATAAAAATATTTTATTCAACATAAGGGACACAGGGAACACTTATTGAACGTCACGTTTAATATAGACTAAAGTTACCACCGTTTCCAAGAAAAAATACCTGCCAGGAGAAGAAACGGCGAAACAAACTCCCCGGTTTACTTTTTTAACATTTGTTCCCTTTTACGTAGGGGTAGTTACATATATAAACTCTGTACAAGAGGAGCAATTCATTGCCATGCATGGCCATCATTAAAATAATCTGATGTTTTATAAAGTTGGGTGCGTGGAGTTGCTGTCCAGATAAAAATAATAATAATATATCCTCACGCTTTCCCACAAGGGTCCCCGAAGAGGTAGGCAGAGGAGAGGTATATTAAGTGCCAACGTGACAGATGGCGAGTCCATCGTCGTTACTCAAGCACGACTATACATACGCCTTTGAATTTCTCCTCAGACGTATGCAGGTATCCTCTCGATGTCTTCCTTCACCGTAAAGCTCGTGGTGTGACTAATCACTGTACTTAAGTTTAGAAAAACTCATTGGTACAGTTGGGATTCGAACTTGCGACCTTTGCGTCGCATGCAACTGCTCGAACCACTCGGCCACCACGGCTCTTTGTCCACGGCTGTCCAGATAATTTGGTATTTGTGATAGTAATTACAGTATTCATGATTACAGTATTGACTTAGGTATCTATGTATTACAAACGTTTTAAGTGATTAAATAAGGATTAGATTGTCATTACTCATCGCACAAACGGTAGCACAATGATAAACATTATGAGGTAATTAGTACTTTTAGAGCGGTAGTGACAGAGTGGTTTTAATTATACTAATTCTGCCCCGCGGTTTCAAGCGCGCTTAATTTATATATATATAGCCGTGGTGGCCGAGTGACGAGCAGTTGCCTGCGACGCAAAGGTCGCAATTTCGAATCCCGACTGTACCAATGGGTTTTCTGAACTTAAGTACAGTGATTAGTCACACCACGAGCTTTACGGTGAAGGAAAACATCGAGAGGAAACCTGCATACGTCTGAGAAGAAATTCAAGGCGTATGTATAGTCGTGCTTGAGTAACGGCGATGGACTCGCCATCTGTCACGTTGGCACCTAATATACCTCTGGCGGAAAGTGGGTGTGTGGGTATTACCTATACACCTCTGCCTACCCCTTCGGGGACCCTTGTGGGAAGGCGTGAGGATATATTATATTTTATTATGGTAATATTCGGTAGGTCCTTATATTGGCGCGCTTAAACAAACAAACCCTACCACTTTGGAATATGAGTATAGATTACAAAATGTAAGTGACCAAAGGATTAATATCCGTGTCCTGAATTTGAACATACCTAGGTGTATATCTTTTGCTGATGTCCACCGGCTGAGGTGTACTTAATGCTTATCAACTCAGGTGTAATGGAAAGTTTTAATCGGCTCATAAATATATTAAGATACGATGTGCAATTTAGCGGAAACGTCTAATCTACCTACTTTTTTAGGGTTCCGTAGGTACCTCGAAAAGTCCTTAAAGAACTTGGGTCTATAAGTTTATCGCAGAATTGGACCGATTGTACTTTTGGTTCACATAAAAGAGGAGACCTTATTTATGTAAATAAATATGTTTTTAACTTAGCAAACAAATTTTAGCTCACTTACAAAGTAACTATATATATAATATATATCCTCACGCCTACCCATAAGGGTCCCCGAAGGGGTAGGCAGAGGTGTATAGGTAGGGCCCATACCGCCAGATATACATTTTAGGTGCCAACGTGACAGATGGCGAGTCCATCGCCGTTACTCAAGCACGACTATACATACGCCTTTGAATTTCTTCTCAGACGTATGCTGGTTTCCTCTCGATGTTTTCCTTCACTGTAAAGCTCGTGGTGTGACTAATCACTGTACTTAAGTTCAGAAAAACTCATTGGTACAAGTGGGATTCGAACTCGCGACCTTTGCGTCGCAGGCAACTGCTCGAACCACTCGGCCACCACGGCTAATATTACTCTAATATAATACTAAATATATATAATACTAAACTAATCTAATCTAATACTAACGATATCAATATAACATAATATAGTTACTTTTCACTTTACCATGTAAGTACCTATAGTATTACCATCCAGCGTGGCAATCCTGCCAGTCTTCTTGGCTCGTTGCCGTGGGATACGGAATTGGGACAAATATTCCATACATACATTGATGATACATACATACATAGAGAGCCGTGGTGGCCGAGTGGTTCGAGCAGTTGCCTGCGACGCAAAGGTCGCAAGCTCGAATCCCGACTGTACCAATGAGTTTTTCCAAAACTTAAGTACAGTGATTAGTCACACCACGAGCTTTACGGTGAAGGAAAACATCGAGAGGAAACCTGCATACGTCTGAGAAGAAATTCAAAAGGCGTATGTATAGTCGTGCTTGAGTAACGGCGATGGACTCGCCATCTGTCACGTTGGCACCTAATATACTTCTGGCGGAAAGTGGGTGTGTGGGTATTACCTATACACCTCTGCCTACCCCTTCGGGGACCCTTGTGGGAAGGCGTGAGGATATATTATTATTATATAGGTACATACATATCATCACGCCGAGTCCCTAACGGGGTCACGTTATACATGCTCGTCGGTTTTGAGTATCTACTCTTAACGTTCCCGTCCTTGAGCGTCCGATCGATTTGATCCAGGTAGTTGGAAAGTGGTCTTGCTCTGCCTCTTCTTCTTCTTCTTCATACATTAAAGAGGCAGAGGAAATATTCCATCCCTAGATATAAATAATAGAGATGTAGATATTGTAATTTTTTGTTATATAGTAAATAAATGTAAAATAAAATATACAAAAATGTATTAGTAGGTACTAGTCAGGGATGATGTCGGTTAGACATGGTCATACGTCAGGAACAGGACGATATCTGCGCGTGCGCATCTCACGTAGGTACTTACCTACTTGCTATCAGTCATCGGTGGACAGGGGAACGAACGAACCGTTATCGTTGGAACGTCTCATACCTACCTATGTATTTATCGTTACACGGGGTAATTCATTATGGTTGTCAAATGTGGTTAGAAGGGATGACTTTAGGATTTTTTGTCTATGTACGTTTACAAGACCAGGGAGGGATGTTGGTGATACAGTGGATGGAAGAAGATTAGAAGAGTCAGATGTAGACCACGATCTAATTACCCACTCTTTAAACGCAAACTCGATATAGACCGTGGGGTTCGAACCTGCATCTTCATTTTACAGTCGTCGACTCTAACCAAGCTCCAACAATGTCAACATGGCTCTTAATAATATATACATACATATCATCACGCCAAATCCTTAACGGGGTAGGCAGAGAGTATAGAGCGCCAGTTCTCTCTACCTAGACTTAATAATAATATATAATATATCCTCACGCCTTCCCACAAGGGTCCCCGAAGGGGTAGGCAGAGGTGTATAGGTAATACCCACACACCCATAATATAAATAATAATATAAAAAAAACGTTATGTAATCTTCAGCGGGAATCGAACCTGCGACCTCAAGATTTGCAGCTTGGAGCTCTGACCTCTAAGCCAGTCCATCAGCATGGTTTTCCGCTGCTTCGACATCACTCCTGGACATCTGTTTTACCGTTAATCGTTTGGGAGGCAGTACCTAAACCTCTTTGTCTAATTATATATAGGCAGAGGTGGTGGTAATACCCACACACCCACTTTCCGCCAGAGATATATTTTAGGTGCCAACGTGACAGATGACGAGTCCATCGCCGCTACTCAACCACGA
>JACCPG010004804.1:0-14138 GCA_016069955.1 Drepana arcuata | reverse complement strand
CTTTGTATGTCTTCGCCTGTATAAATCCTAATTGCTGGATACAATCTGAGAGGTATGTTCCTCATAATATAAAAACTTTGTTTTCGGTAAGTGTAATACATCCAATGTTCTTATATTATACAAAAGTTTTTGAATATGTTTGTTCCCTTTTGACATAAAAACTGCCAAATGGAATTGGATCATATTTGGCAAAAATATAGATTAGCTGGATATATGTTTAATACCGTGAAGATAGTGTAACTAATTTTATTCTACAGCTGGTTATGTGTTCGAGGTCAAGTTCAAGACAATTCTACAGAATCCACTACAATGGTAGCAATGCCAAATGCTGATACAAACCTAACATGGTGCAATGGTGCTGATGAATGGGATGAAAATGACAATGGTGACTCTGCCAATGGGAACATCATGAGTGTTGATAATGCCCCAAGTCCTAATAATGCTTTGCACAGGTATATTACATTTGTTAACTGATGCCAGTGTGACAATGTGACAAATATTATTTCAGTACTTTTATTTTTATTGCCAAACTATTAAATCATCATCATATCACAGCAAGTCCTTCACAGGGTATGCAGTGACAGTAAAGTACCAGTGCTCTTCACTTACAGAATAATTGTTTACCTGCTTGTAAGCAACAAGCCATTAAAATACATATTAGAGGAACTAAATAGCTAAGTGATGTGACCTGAAATGAGTATAGAGTTAATTGTCTAAATATTCAAAATATTTCTCATTAGGAATTCTGATGAAGATGAGGAGAGTAATTCTTTTGAACTTGAGTCGGTTGAACAAGCCTTTGGAAACATGCAAGTGTTTGATGCCCATAATGCCAATATGTCACCAGTACAAGGTAATTTTTTTATCATATTAACATAATTAGTTAAAGTCACCTTATACCAAAATAAAAGCAGTTTATAATACTTCTTGTGTCCAAGAAACCACCAATCCAGCTCTTTGAATCAAATATTATCTGGAACTGCATTTTAATAGAGGCTAGGTTAGAAATAAACATTATCTTCAGGAGCAGAAGGGGCTATTGGGGCTCCAGTGGCTGCAGCTGAACTAGAAGGAGGAGATGAGCCTGGTCTAGTGACTGTAGATACACCCATAGCTCCTACCAATGATGTAGAGGCTTTGTTGAACCAGGTATCTTACTAATATTATAAATGTGAAAGTTTGTAAGTTTGGATGTTTGGATGTTTGCGGTTCTTTCACGGTCAAACCCTGAACTGAATTGGCTGAAAGTTAAAATGGTGATAGCTTATACCTAGGAATAGGACATAGGCTACTTTTTTTTGTATCCTTAAAAATTAAAAGTTCTTATATTATAATGTGTGATGCTCTTTCACGGCATAGCAGCTGAACAGATTCTAGCAGGAAAATTTCCAAAGCTACTTTTTCGAATTCCACGCGGGCGAAGCCGCGGGCATAAGCTCGTGTAATAATAAATGCAAAAGTGGTTGTTTAGCTAACTATTTGTAATCATGAAATTTATTATTATATTTCCTAATGATTCCTCTTACAGACTGCTGAACTTCCGCATGAAATAATGGCAAGATTGATTAATGGTCCACTGCAGTTCATTCCAAAGTTCATATTTGTGGAAGAAGAGTGGAAAAAGTCAACCAATACAGATGACAAAGTCAATGAATTACTCAATAAATATAAGACAGAGAATGGTAAATCCTTAGGCTTATTCATTGTATATTCATTTGGCACAACAAAGAATTAGAACTTCAAAATATATTACTACATAAACATAAGTTTGTATAGCTAAAGGAAATGTCTTTATATTTGACTTTATATTGAATGGATTACTTCTTTTAGATTTATGTGTGCCTTTTAAATTAGGTGCCAGTTTATTACATGTTTTATTACACTGATTTTTAGAAGTGGAAGTATGCGGTGGAGATGAAGAGCCGTACGAAGACTCGGTGCCTCTGCATGGAGATAAGCGGTTCCACGCTTTCATCACTCGCCTTAGAGAACATCCAGGGCAAATACTTAGGTAAGTGCATAGATACCAGGCCACGCAGTGTTAAGATTCTAAATAAAATCTTCAAACAGAGTACAGACAGTTATGGATAAGGTTAGTTTAACCATACTGTCACAACTATTATAATGACTGCTATCTGGTCTAGTAGACGGTAATCCTAGCTGCGAAACTAGGTCGCGCATTCGGAAGATATTCGGGTGATCATTCTACATATCTATCTATATAAGTATGTTATATGATTGTCTAGTCCGTATAGTACACACTGCCTAATTCGGGAATTTGAGAAGAACTGTCCCAAAGTGTTTGTTTTCATTAACTTAACTTAACTATTCTCGTGTCAGGTATTCTCGAGATGAGCCGCCTCTACTTGGCGCACCGTTGGCCAGTGCAGTGAGCACCCCAGATTCCCCGGTTGAGCCTACAATTTGCACCCGATGCGGTTCCAGAATGCTGTGTGAACTTCAACTTGTTCCTGAATTTGCTGAAACATTGCGCCTACTTCCTACCAACGCCAAACTGTCACACTTGCATTTTCTATCTGTACTCATATTCACCTGCTCCCAAAGCTGCTGGCAACTCTCTGACACACTTGTACAGGAAACAGTGATCTTCCAAGCTGAAGTTATCTAATTGTATTGTCTTATTGTCCAGGTTTACTTTTACAGTAACTTAAATTATGCATTCCCTTGCTCTGTTGGGCAACCTTGACCTAAACGTAAAGAAACTGCTTGTATTAGATGTCTGCAGTCCCGTTTCTGCTTGAACCACTTTGGCAATTGTTAAGTATCCTAGAAATTCTCGCTTAGTGTAACTTTCATGCTGTGAGATGGCATTCACTTGCAAAAAGTTCGTAAGTTAGTTTATATAACCGCTAGACTCGCCACAATCTTGTAGTATTCCGCCAGCCGATATTAAATCATTGATATTTCTCAAGGGAATTTTGAGAATGTCTTGTCAGAGCAAGGTATATTCTACATTTGCATTTGTTCCACAGAAGATCCTGGATGTAGTCCTCATCCGTCCACTGAAGGGATTTAAGTGTTTGGAAAGCCTTATACTTATGAGCAATAGTTATCTATCCCCTAGCTCGGTCGTGTAGGGAAGGCAGTCCTAAAAAGATTCCTATTCTATGCAAATTTCAATAGTCAATTCAATAAAGAATGTAATTACTTTTAGGCATGGCTAAACAGTATATTCTATTTCTCGTGTCCTTTGTCTGTGATTCATCCATATAATTCTAAGTGAAATGTAAATATAAGTGTCCATTTAGAAATGTAGTTTTATATTATGATTGTGTTATTTGTTTTAGTTTTCGATTATACAGATTCTTTGCAAATTTAAATATTACTTAAATACTATACACGAAAGTAATACATAATATTTATGTAACTCAGTTTGAGATAAGAAAGAAACGGTGGATATGAGATGAACTGATTTATATACAGTGCTAGGAAAATAATGAAATATGTCCATGGATAACTGCCAGTATGTAAATGAAAAGTTATGATACCTTAAAGTAAGTTAGATAAGTATGGATTAAATGCATGCCTTTTTATTTTAATCTTAGCAAGGATTAATAATATTTATTTACTCTTTGCCTACCCCATTAGGGACTTGGCTTGATGATATGTATGTATGTATAATATTAATTTGATTTTGAATCTTTTACTAATAAATAAATTTGAATTTGAAGCTGAACCAGTTTTTTTCATTTGAAATAATATATATATATATTTCTAAATTTTTTCAATGTTGCAAGGTTGAATATTTGTAATCATGCAGTCAACTTTTACAGAAACTGTTTTTTTGATTATGATACATACTTCACACCTAAACTTGTGTCAAGCAGTCTAGGGGCAAAAGATATCGATAAGTCCATGTTAAGGTAATAATGTAACCGCCAATATTATTAGTTTTTACATCGCAACGGAATTTATAGAATATTCCAGAAAATGATCGAAGTTTCCATAAATCTCAGCGATTTTACCCTATTTGTGATTTGATATACATACCTAGGTAATATTGATTAAAAAAAATTTATTGATTGTAATAAAAATATAATAGTTACAGCTTCAATGTTAGTTATAGCTATATAAGCAATTTTCCTTCAATCTCAAAATTCAAACTCTTAAATATAGACTCCAAGGATATTTCAATGTATCCGTTTATAAATAAACCGTTAATATAATTTTATTTTAAATAATAATACTTTTGATGGATACGTTCTATGTCTATGATAAAAATATTTTATTTACCATCGTCACTTAGGCATTGCCCACATCAAGCATTTATTTACTCTTTGGTAGCTAACCTCATTTTCATTCGTAATCTGTAAGCAATTTTTTCCCATTACATTCAACCAAAGAACAGAAAAGAATCGGTGCGGCAAAGCTGATTGCGGTGGTGGTACCTATAATACCTACTTGAAACTTTATTCGTGAGTTGTTCTGTGAATATTTTCTAGAACTCTGTATAGTTTGTCGAAATATTATCACATCTAACTGCACATCTTAAACTTGCGAGTCAATATGTCTAACGAACCTGCGGTCCCTCCTGCCGTTTTATGGGCGCAGCGCAAAGAAGACGTCTTCCTCACATTTAGTGTCGAATCCAAAGACCCGACTATTAAGATAGAGAAAGATTCAGTGTACTTTAAAGGTATCAGTACGCAAGACAATAAATTGCACGAAGTAACCATACCCTTATATGATTCAGTAATTCCTGATACTAGTGCCTTTGTAAATAAAGGCAGATGCATAGAAATGATACTCCGTAAAGAGAAAAAGGATGCTCCATACTGGCCTTCTTTAACTAAAGATAAAAAGAAGCCACACTACCTCAAGGTAGATTTCAACAAATGGAAAGATGAAGATGATGAAGAGGAGGACGGTGGGGGCAACGGGTACGACTTAGAGGAGATGCTTCGTTCTATGGGCGGCGCCGGCGGTGGAGCCGGCGACAAAGCTGAAAAACCATCTTTTGATGATCTGGAAGAAGACTCTGATGACGAAAACTTACCAGATCTTGAATAAGATCTTCAAAGTGATGATATTTTACAATTACAGTACATTATGTATAAGGTTTTTACAGTTATAATAAAATCATTGGTAAAAGGAAATGTCACATTAATTTTATCCATATACCATTGAAGACTAAGAGGTACTTATTTTATTTAGCTAAAGTGAGCCAGTGGTCAAGCCATTCAATCTACTTGAATGTATTAATTCGTTAATAGTTTGATGATTATAGACAAATTGATGTTAAGTTAAATTTATATTGTAACTTAGTGGGTGAACCTTACATTATTGTGCATTTAATGTTTTTCATACAATGTTGTGCCTGAGAACCATTTATTAGGCTTAATACCTCAAAATCGTGGTTACATTTGGTAGCATAGTCAGTATTTTAGGTAGTCTATTCACATCTGCTATTAGTACAATAATTTTGCATGATCAATTACCCATAAATTGTTGTTTTGTGCCAGTTTAATTAAATATGGAATGAACTTGTGTTTGTTATTCTCTGATTTTGATAAAAGTACAATATAATTTTTATCACAATCAATTTCTTTTTATTTCTAAACAGAGGAATGAAGCAGCTATATCTCACAAAATTGCATAACAAAGATACAGAAGTTGAATACATACCCTTGTCTTATTATAATGTATCGAGCTCGACTTTCTGGCCATGATTATGTAGATGTACAATGTGCAGTATTTCCAGATAGAGCTACTTTCAATATTTTAATGTTTTTCTATTAGTTGAGATCTTCAATACCAAAACGATTTGAATATTTCTGTAAATAAATACTGATGCACAATTTTACCCCACATACCAATGTGTAACCTATTGAAATTCTTTGCATTATACACAGTGGACACCACAGTGATCTATAGTGGAAAAATGCTCTTGAGCAAATAAGAACATTATATGTTACATTACAGAACAGTTAATGTTATTGTCTTAAAAGTTGTATATACATATATACAATGGTATCTAACAGTGAATAGATAACATTACTCCAAGACAACACTTTTGCCGTGCAGATGAATATTATACAACACTAGTATAATACAATCTAGTATGTATCCCTCAAGAATGGGATCATCGAGAGTACTCTAAACTGGCGAGCAGGTATGAAGAGACTGATGAATATGGATGAAGCTAGAGAAGTAAGTCTAGTGAGAACTCACTTGTCCAGGAAAACTATTTGAAGGAAGTGTTAAACTATTGTATGACTGCCATCACTCTAAATCACGCTGGATACTAAACAAAATTTGATTTTTCCGACTAGCAGTAGGTACATTCACCGTATATTATTATCTTACTTCTTACTAATATTATAAATGTGAAAGTTTGGATGTTTGCGGTTCTATCACGGCTAAAGGGCTGAACCGATTTGGCTGAAAGTTGAAATCGTGATGGCTTATAGGTACCTAGAAATAGGACATAGGCAAATTTTTTTTTAACCCCTAAAATTCTAAGTTCTAATATTATAAAGTACGACGCTCTTTCACGGCATAGCGGCTGAACCGATTCTAGCAGGAAAAAACATAAGCTACTTTTTCGAACTCCACGCGGACGAAGCCGCGGGCATAAGCTAGTTCTTAATAATTGCATTGGAGGAAATGCTCAAAAAAGTGCTTCGTATAGGTACTGTGCGTCGCCAATGTCTCTCTTAAAGAAGATATGAATACTTCACTGCACTAGTGTTTTTTACCCGAGCCAGATACATTTTTTTATAATTTTTCTGTACTATCAAACACGACAACACTATAATAATTGTACAGGACAAAACCATTATCTTCACGCCTTCCCATTAAGCGTTCAAAGACGTAATTAGACTTGGCTCGAGACGAATTAAGGTTCCTCAGGTTTGGCTATACATACAAGTAGGTATGTCGGAAGCGTATACCAAGATCTTCCGATGTTTTTCTTCATTTTTAGAGCACGTGATGTGATTAATTTAATCACTGTACATGGATTCAGTTACACATTTTTATCAGTATTAAGCCGGACGTCTTAAGCTTTGAAGATGCTTCTCAAACCTTAGTTTTCATTTAACTTTAATTAAAATATTTAAAACTGAAGATGAAATAGGCACTATGGAATACAGACAAAAATCAAAGAAATTATATTAGAAAGAGATCCTTTTATTATTATTTAGCCTTTTCAGAAAGCGTCACATTCAGGCTAAATAAATGAAATTGCTGATCATGCCGCCTCATGTTCAAAGTTAATGTCATGCAGTATATCAATCTGTTGAGACTCTCACATTTCAGCATATAAGCTGCTCCTTGGCCTGGACAGAATATGGGCGCGCCGTAGCTTTGGCAGTCAAACATGAAATATGAGGTATCAGATTTTCCAAAGGCTAAGTTTTTGGTAGGACAAGTTAGTATACCAAGTCTATTTTTTTCGAAAAAGTAGGATAAAGCTTTACTCAAATTAAAGCGATCTGGTTGAATATTGTATACAAAACCAAATATGATGTTTTCATGTTTAAACGAAAATGCATATGGGAACATGTCAAATTTACTATCCAAATCGCTGAGGGTAATTTCGTGATTTTTCTTACTACCAATCTTTCCGAGACATTTTTTATGATATGCATCACCGGCTTCCACTATTCCGTCTAGAAAGCTACCGGTCCAAGCACTCAGCTTGCAAGCTTGCGTCATGACAATAGCACAAACAGATGTTGCCAAATATTGTTTACCGCGGTGTTTTTCATCAAACTTTTTATCAAGTGGATGCACAGTTCCCCAAAGAGAATAGAGATCTCCAGGAAACTCGATATCCCAATCCTTCCATAAGGTTCTGGGCGTTTTTCGGTCAAAGCCTAAATCATTATAAGGATTCATTCGAGACCATGGAATACCATCAATATTCAACCAATACATTTTTTCATCAACTACCGGACGAATCTTTCTGCGTTTCAAGTATGGCACATTTGGATTCTCATCAGGTTCAAACAATGGACTTAACTTGTAATTAATTGCTGACCGATTGGGCACTGCTTTCACAGATGTCAATTCAAAGGTATAGAATTCAGGAGAATTTATTGATTTCCCTACTACCTTTGAAATTCTTCTTATTATAGCATCAAGTGAAGGATATAATGTCCAAGATGCCACTGCTTTCGTTTTCTTCTTTCCGGAAGACTTCCCTTTCTCTTTCTTTTCTTTGTCTTTATCGTCTTTCTCTTTTTTCTTATCCTTATCTTTACCTTTTCCTTTGTCACTATCTTTTTCTGACTGCTCGTCTTCCTTTTTGGGCTTATCTTCACTTGGAGGTGGGTATGGATCAAAAACGTGATAATATCCTTCAGTTCGGCATATCACCATACTGCACTCGGGAAAACGAATGATAACATAACGTAGGCGTCGCAGTACAGCTTTCAAATACTGTTCAAGTCGTTTATCTGGATTTTCATTAACCACAAGTATTTTTTTTATATTGATGTTGATGAATTTCCCATCCAAAATAATGTTCTTTATGACCCTCTTCTCACAAACATTTAAATTATTAGCCTTTTCGTTGATTTCGAGACCTTTCTCTATGCAGTTATCAACCATCATGTGATCCCAAGTTCTAATAGGATGCATTGATGCCGTGAGCATTGCAATCAAACTCACAAAATGGCATGACTTAATTTCCTTTTTAGCTTTCCTATCTTTAAGCGCTGTAGTTCCTTCTATTTTGTATACATTGTCAACGAGTTGATATCCAACAGCAGTTTTACTTTTATCTTCTACTATGTCAATGACACTCTTCTTTTCTGTTTGCTTTCCAGGTATTATAGATGGTTTGGACTTTTTTGATTTCGGTTTCCCTGTTTTATAGTCATAATCTTCAGGAAGCTTCAGCCGAGGCTCTGTTAAAAGCCTTCTTACGACAATTCTACTTAAAATGAACTGCTGATCTTCCGTTTTCCCGTCTTTGTTATACAAAACTCTGAAAGACAAGATAGATTATTTGTTAGCTAATTCAAAAGAACTTAATATGAAAATGGTGTACTATTAGACAAGATACACAGAAATATATATATATACACATGGACACTCATACCTACTGACGAGATCGTGCAAGGAACGAAATCTGAGAAAGCATGCTTTGCCTTTATCATCCCTTAAACCCATCGCATTGCAAGTGCTCCCGTCATACAAGTAATAGAGCCCCCCTCTTTGAAAAAATGCACAACTATAGTTTGATGTTGTGATCATGCCTCTATCATATCTGGGGAAGAATTTATTCTCCAACACATCCTCTAGCTGCCAGGTAGCGCCTTCCCCGGCCACGTCAACATTGGCGTTAAACGCCTGGAAATAAAGTATTCGTTACTAAGGTGAGTAAGGGAGTATATATGTATAATAGACTAGTGGTCCGTCCCGGCTTCGCACGGGTGGAAATAACATTTATTTTATTAACAGAAAATATTGCATATGTCAGTCTGGGTGAATGTAGCTTTCCAATGGTGAAACAATTTTCCAAATCAGTCCAGTAGTTCCGGAGCCTATTCAATACAATCATACATACATACAAATCGTTCCTCTTTATAATATATGTATAATGTATAATAGATATGTCTATATTACATGGAAGTTTATATATAAAATAACAATAGTAGGTAAGCTTTATTCTTAATTTCTAAGTTATGAGCAAAATTCTTAATTTTATAAAAATTTAAATTTAAATTTTTAGTTACCTGGTGTCCAATTTGAATTTTTGGTATAATGTGCATGGGTGCAAGTTGAAACTTTTCTTTTTTGTTTTGGTATAGTTTCTTTGCAGTGTCAACAATGAAACTAACGATACTGCTAGTCCAGGTGTCAATGGTATACTTGTACGACGTAACAATAGCCATTATGGCAGCGAACGGTAAAATATCCAGGGCATTCGCATCTGCGATTCCCATTGAACCTCTCACAATCTGCGTTCTATCTGGTAAGGACTTAAAGTTGCTGGGCTTCGCCAGCTCTTGTGAAGGTGAGTCTTCTACTAAACTGGTTTCCGTTAGAGGAAGGGTCATTTTTTTTCGAATCTGTCTCAATTTGAACCGATAGCGAGCGTCTTCTGTCAAGAGGATACGACGGTCGACATTGACGGGCTGCATCGTTTGAACTTCATCTTCGGCTACTTGTACCGGGGCCAACTGAAAAAGGTATTGCTTGTAGACAAACGAGAAAAGTGATGAACACACTGACAAAGAATACATAACCTATAATACATATCACCGAGCCACTCAACGGGGTAGGAAAGATGGTAGAACGCCAGCAGCTAGGTTCACAGACCGTTTTCGCTTCATCCGCATTCATAAATTATAGTGCACTTCATTTCAAATATTACCTAGGTACTAAGATTTCACGACAACCGGGTCACAACATAAGTGGCTGTATATATAAGTACCGTACCTACATAGCTCCATGCATGTAACGGAGTTGTGTACGGTAAGAGGCCCGCGCAGTAAAGGAAGGAGGATATAAGCGAACTTGGTCACTTGTTTTGAATATGTAGGAGTAGGTACCGGCACTTCGAGCTCGGACTGTGGCGTGGGTGGAGGCGGCGGCATGGCCGGCGGTAGCTCCTCGGCCTTCCGCCTAGCCTCCTCTTCCTCTGCCTTGCGCGCCGCCTCTTCTTCCTTCTTCCTCTTTATCGTTTCCTCATCTTCTTCTTCTTCGTTCTCTTCTTCCTCCTAAATAGGAATATATTATAAGGTATAAGTACATAAGATATTTATCTCTCAATACGCTACCTACCAATACACGTAAATCTTTTTTAATAACATAGTACTACAATAACGCAAGTATTATAATTGTATTGTTTGAACGTACAGAAACAATTGTATAACATCGAATATTATATATATAAAAGATATACATAGGATTATGCAATAACTGTGCTTTTAGAACTTCCAAGACCATTTTGTGCCTCATAATAATCTTTATTTGCAGACAATAAGCCTGGCCTTATTCTCAAAGATAAGTATTGTGCATGTGAAAATTATCATCCTACATGGTATATACGATGGTAGGTTAACGATCAGACATACTTATAGGAAATGCTTACCTCCTCTACTCCACCTTCCGGTGGCTGAAAGAAGGAAACGTACTTTAAATGACAAGTTACATATTTTTCGTAGACACCGGGTCGACATCGGAAAAATTATTAGATGGATTATGACTTATGATATGTCCTAAGTCATAATCTATCTAATAATCTATTTCTGTGCTGTAATTATCCAATAATAATAATACCCTGGGACAATTCCACTCAAATTGCCACAGTCCCAATTTAAGCATAGCTTATGTTATGGTAACTAGATAACGATG
This sequence comes from Drepana arcuata, assembly GCA_016069955.1. Lineage (NCBI taxonomy): Eukaryota > Metazoa > Arthropoda > Insecta > Lepidoptera > Drepanidae > Drepana > Drepana arcuata. The sequence goes on along the minus strand of JACCPG010004804.1, from coordinate 2,807 downwards.
TGTTACGTAACGATTGTAGGATATCCAATACTAAGGTTCAAATACTCGTGTTCATCACGCAAATATCTGCCCTCAGCGGGATTTGAACCCGCGACCTCAAGTTTCGCAGTCAGGAGCTCTAACCACTAGACCAGACGGCCGTAATTTTCGTCAATTGTCAAAGGAATGAGTAACAAAAGTCCTCACAAACGTTCGCATAATACTAGTAGGATTAGTATATATGTATATGATAAATGTAAGGTGGTTAAAGTACAGGCATCGGGGGTGGGGTGGGGGGAGGCGTGGGCTCCGGGTCGGGATCGGGCTCCGGGAGCTCGTTGGTCTTGTCACGGGGCTTCGGCCACGGCGGCACCACTTGAGTTACCGACACCGTCGGCGAGTCCAGATTCACTACAAAAGTATAATGTGTCTTATGACCTGTGTTTTGCCCTTAAGGAAAAACTATTCATGAATGCTAATCAAATTAGGTACACATAGGGCGTATCAATCTGTCCCTTGTGGATTCTTCAATAATAATGGTAATGCATGGATTAGTATAATCAGGAATAAAGGAAAGGAAAAGGAATCAGGAAAAAAATTTATACCACCTCGGTGGCAAACAAGCAAACCGCCGCCTATCACACCAGGGGTATCACTCGCGCGTTGCCGACCTTAAAATTATCCTTATAGTTAAATATTGTATATTTAGTCGTTTAGTATAAGTAGTAATATAATCAAAATACACCTACCATACATCATTGAATACCTGTGAATACTTAACCAAACATAGGTACCTACTTATTGAGTAAAGAAACCGAACGCTCAACCCATAACCCTCACCGACTCTAGGTTCCATCTCTTCAGGCCCCATTTTCTTATACTTCATCGGTATGGAGGGTATGTAGTCCTCCTGTATACTGTCCACCAGCGACACGATGTCACCCATTTGCTCCTCATCCACCGGACGCTGGCGTGAGAAAGAGAGAACTGAACGCTAGTTATAATAACGAAGGTCGGTTATCTCTGTACTATTCAATCGAAAGAGAGGCAGGGCATAACGGGGTTTTCCGTTAGAGTTTAGAGCTACCCGACTGGGGCAGGACCTCCACCTTATAGAAGTGCGTAGCCAAATAACATAATTTATTGTGTTGTGTTCCTACGCGGTGAATAAGGTCTCCAGTAATGAGCTCTTTGGGGAGGGGAGAGATTGTTATACTGTGATGGCAGCAGAGGGATTAGTCCTATAATGCTGCCAGCACAGTATAACTCTCCGAACATAGAGTGGCAGCGCGCAAGTGATACTTCGGTATGTAAAAAGGCTACGGTAACCGTTTCCCATCAGGTGGGCCATATGCTTGTTTGGCACTCTCGTGTTTTAAAAAAAAAAAGAAATCTTAACTCGTATATTCTCAGTGCCGGGTTAAGTCAGCGCGGGGCCAGTATAAATATTTTAAAGAGTCCTTGGATTGCTCTAAGTTATCAAGCTGATGGTATTCGATGAAACAAATAAACTTCGATGTGTAATATGCAGAATATGTACTTATTTACCTACGGTCAGCAAGGTGCGAGGCTCCCAAATATGCGGGGCCCATAGCATTAGCTACTCTTGCCACGTACCTAATCCACCACTGTATATATAGTTAGTGCCATCCACGAAGACGCGCCCCACTAATTTCTAGTCGAGGGGGTCGCGGGTGCACGGAGTATGACTCGACTCTATTTATTGTAGCGTGCGTGTGCACACTACAAAATAGGCAATTACTGTGTAACGACAACACTCAAACATTAGTGGAAGGTTGCACACTTAAATTATAAATTATAAGGAAGAATAGTGGGGCGCGTGTTCTGGCACTATCTATAGTCTAGTTAGTCTCACATAGAATACCGGTATCACCGTTTTTTTATTTCGTGGAGTTCTTTCGTCCTAGCGTGTGGTTACGTGGTAGATAAAGTGGGAGGAATGAGAACATCGCAGAACACAGAACTCGCAGTAGGTGGACCAACTAAATAAAATACACTATAATTTGCTCTCTCCACGAGAGTATAAGACAAGCAACTGGCTGGCATAGCATAGTATATGGCCCCATAACGACAACCATACTGATGAGTCTACGCTTTTTTATTTATTCGTAGTCCCATTATATCCACTTTCTTACCGGTGCGTTGATTTCATCACAACATCAATTGTTTTCCTGGGTAGGATAAATTATGTGTAGAAACTCAGTAACCGTAATGATTATTTATGAATTCTGTAAAATTAATTTAGAAAAAATCTAAATGCTACCTACACATAACGTTACAGCAAACTGATCGACCCTATAAGTGTAAAGCTCATATATACCTATAGAATAGATTTTAACGGACATCATATAAATTACGATACCACTACGTACCCCTCCTGCGTGTTTCTCTTCGAATGGTTCCGTTGGCATCACGTCATGGAACAACTCTTTGCCGTCGCCCTGTGCCTGGCTCATCGGCAAAACTTTACGATTCGCTTTCTTCACACCGGGTAGTTGCTCGTCGCTCAAAGTGCACACAATTTGCATCTAGAACAAATTGGTTTCATAGTACGGTATTCTAAGTCCTTAATACTAAAATACTTTTTGCGTGCCTTGACATACCTTTGGCTCGCGTTTCTTTAACTTGAGCACTTTAAAAGCGTGAATGTGAAACTGTGTTGTCGGAGGTAAATAGTCCCAATTCTTCGTGAATACCGACGCCATAGTGTCAGTGTTAAGAAGCATGAAACAACACGCCCTGCCCGTTTTGACCGATCTCAAGCCGTCGTTGGTCCGTGGATATGGATCAAACAAATAGAACATGTC
>JACCPG010004802.1:0-10608 GCA_016069955.1 Drepana arcuata | reverse complement strand
CTCCATCGTTCACAGATCCATAACAATCACAGTTATCGAAACGTTCCGATTGTTTATCTCACAGACCGGCTAACACGAGATACGGCTGACGGGTCGACGCGCCTCGGTCAACTGACGTGGCGTGTGACAGCCCTACTACGGGCGGCGAGGCTGGGCGGGGCCCGCCACCACCTGCCCAATTGGAGCGGCGCGCTTTAATGCTGCGTGGCTGCGATTGGTCCAGGGCTGCTCGCTAGGCGCGGTAGATTGTCACACTCAAGACTCCAATAAAACTTTTTAATCCGGCCCTGGATTGGGGGGCAAGATTCGTGGTGTGATTAATTTAGCTTGCGGCGGGTGTCGGCGGGGGCGGTGGAGTGGTGCGGGGCGATGGGGGAGGGGGGAGGGTGTCAGTTAATTACCGGGATGAAGACGCGAGTCTAACTACGAGCTCCATTATTTATCGTCGATAAGGCTGACGTTTGTCACTGGAGGAACTGCCATTTGCTTACATTTTACCTATAGGCAATTGTTGGGTTAATTGTTGAAAGTTTGTTGGTATACATATTATCATGAATGGATAATTTATAGGTTCTGTAGACCCCTATGCCCCACTGTACCCTGTATACTATAATTAATTGCTACTTGACAATGGTTAATTGTGGCCTTAAAAACTCTGCGTTTATTACCGACATTAGAATTCCTATACCTACCTATCTACCCACAATAAAGACATTAAAAGCCGCATCTAAATTATATGCTTATATATTTGCTTAAGTAAGTAAAGAGAACTTTATCGCCAGCCATAAAACGGGCAAAAAGTATAATATTTCCACTCGGTAAAGTATAACAATGTTGGTTTTCTTAATAATCGTGGCATAATCTTACTAATATTAAAAACGTGAACGTTTGTGAGGATGTTTGTTGCTCTTTCACTCAATAACTGCTGAACGGAATTGGGTGAAATTTGGCACAGAGATAGATTAATAGCTGGATTGTCGCATAAGATATGTTTTAACGTAGAAAAAACTAGCAATTAAATGTTTTTTACGCGGTTGGCATCGCGGGGCGCAGCTAGTTAAATAAATCCAAAGCTTTTGAAAAGCGTTAATAAAAACTATTTTCAAATCTCACACGAAAAAAGGTCACGCGTTCAGATAATTTTAATTCAAGAATATAAAAAAGAGCCGTTATTTTTGTTAATTATAAATAATTCCATATTTAAATAGACACCGTTAAGCCGCCATTTTGGGTGATGTTTACTTTCCTAACTTCACGCTCTGCGGGCTCGGGCCGAGTGGTGTGGAAAATGTAATCTAATTTGACATTGGGTTTTGTTTTTATGAGGGCACTGACTGGTACCCATTCAGTTTAACGTAGGGTAGGGCGGGAGCTATGTGTTGGTTTACAACTTTTTCTGTGATGGCGATTTATACCAATATATACCTAAGTACCTATAAGTATATCTTCATGGCTTCCCCCAAGGGTCCCCGAAGGGGTGGGCAGAGGTGAGTCGATAGTACCCACACACCGAGTGTCCGCCAGAGATATATTTAGGTGCCAACGTGAGAGATGACTAGTCCATCGCGGTAACTCAAGCACATCTATAGGCAATTGCTTCTCACACGTATGCAGGTTTCCTCTCGATGTTTTCCTTCACCGTAAAGCTCGTGGTGTGACTAATCACTGTACTTAGAATTACGGCAGTACGGCATTAGAATTTGCAATATTTGTGTCGTAGGCTTAAGGTCACCACGGCTGTATGGTTCCTCAATTTTTTTTTATACCAAGGGTGGCAAACATTACTGCCGCCTATAGACTCTTAAGATAAGATAGACTTTTAAAGAGGTCTCGCGCCGTCTTGTCGCGGCCTCTCGTGACAGGCGGGCTGGAACATATCTCGCGCAGAGAATCAGCATTGCTATCCAGCGTGGCAATGCTGCTAGTCTTCTTGGCACGTTGCCTCGGGATACCGATTTGGGACAAATATTTTATCTGTAAGTAGTTAGTTTCAACTGTTCTTTGTAAATCTTAAAATAATAAATTCGGGATATTTCATACCTATTTCTATTGACGGAGCGGTAAAAGGCCTTTCTAATCCTGTGTATTTAATGCAGATATTAGATAGATAACTATCTATATTCAGGTGATACTTATTAAAATATAATAAGTAGATATGTATGTATGTAGCCTACTTACCATTGGGTATGGAAAATCCACAAATATGTTGTATTTGTCTTCTCTTAACTGAACTCTCTGAACTTAAGTACAGTGATTAGTCACACCACGAGCTTAACGGTGAAGGAAAACATCGAGAGGAAACCTGCATACGTCTGAGAAGAAATTCAAAAGGCGTATGTATAGTCGTGCTTGAGTAACGGCGATGGACTCGCCACCTGTTACGTTGGCACCTAATATAGGTACCTCTGGCGGAAAGTGGGTGTGTGTGGGTATTACCCATAGACCTCTGCCTAGCCCTTTGGGGAGCCTTGTGGGAAGGCGTGAGGATAGCCTTACCTAATAATATTATAAATGTGAATGTAAGTTTGTTTGTTACGCTTTCACGTAAAAACAACTTAACCGATCATCATGAAACTTTGTACATATATTCTAGGAGGTTTTTATTGAAAAAAAAAAATTATGAAAGATAAAAAATCCGTCCACGCCGACGAAGTTGCGGGGGAAGGCGTGAGGATATATATTATATACCATACATAAGAGCTTTGCTTAATTTGGGGCTATGTCAATTTGTGTGGAACTATCTCAAGGTATTTAGACCTACTTAGGATTATAAAACATGACCATAGTGCAATGCTCCCAAACATGCCCTAAATATATAATATTTTTTAATATACCTATCAGTACCTACAATGTAAAGAAAAACAATCAATTTGAACACAACTTTTAACTAACACTGCGTGTAATTATTACCGTTGTCACACAAATGCTTACAGCCGGAACCGGCGTCATATTGCTCGTTTTCCCGCCATTATTGGCCAATCATATCGATTTCCGGTAGAATTGTTTCCTGTCATCTAAACTGAAAATTATGTCCCTACCTACCTACCTATTTAATATATATTTCTTTCCTTCATTTCCGCTTAAGCAATTTAGTTTAATGCTTAAAAGATAATTTTTTATTACGTTTCTTTAACCATTCGAGTCCCTTATGCTTTCAATGGGTAGGCAGAAGCTCGGCAAACCCACATATCGTGTGTTCGTTGGTTCGATGATTTCAAGACCTAAAGTTTGATCAGCCACAAGCGTATTTGTCTTAGAAGGATCTTTGATTGCGTCTACAGAGATGTTACGAAGGTAAATCATATTTCATTCGTGTCTTTGGTCATGCACTGACTCGTTTTCCGTTGTCTCACAGGGTTTCGATATATACCACGCCATCTCTCCCAGGGTAGGCAGTAAGAGTAGCGCGCCAGTTCTCTCTATACTTACAGACCAGGTAAAAACCTGTAAGACAAGCGAAGGTCTCAGCAATTCAAAGGCGTATATAGTCGTGCTTGAGTAACGGCGATGGACTTGCCATATGTCGTTGACGTTGACGTTGGCATGTAAAATATATCTCTGGCGGAAAGTGGATGTGTGGGACTACCTATACACCTCTGCCGACTCGCTATCTGTCTGAAACCTACTACCTATAGGTAGTAGGTACCCACATCCCCTCTTTCCTTTTTTTCACACCTCCGCCTACCCCTACGGGGACCCTTGTGGGAAGGCGTGAGGATATATACCTACCATTACTGAGCTAGCTTCCTGTCCGTCCGTTAATACCTATGCATGAATCGAGGTATTAAACTCAACACTACAAAAACTGCAAAAAGATATCCGGAAGCTTGCAAAAACTCAAATCGTTTAACACTCCCGGCTACCAACGTTATACTTAGTGTGTATTGAACAAATGACATCTTCATCCTATATAATAGAGCACCCTATACTTATAGGTGGAGAACTATTACGGAACAGGAAGCCACCGGCAGGGTTTGTCATTAGGGGTCTGTTGGACCGCGGGCGAGGAATGTTCCCGGAACAGCTGGCGGATTAGACGCCATTTGAATTTTAGTTTTGTAGGTAAATATTTTTCCTATTTAATAACGTAATATTTTTTTTTAATGGCGGTATCGGTATTTTATATGTAACTAGCTGTCCCGGCGAACTTCGTACCACCTAAAAAGTCAAGAGAATTGTTGTTTTTACTTATATCCTCGTATTTTTTAAAATTTTGTCTCTCCATAAGAACCTTCCTCAGACTTCATCAAAATAAATCATCCAAATCGGTTCAGCCGTTTTAGAGTTTGCGCTTAGCAACACATTTAGTGGTTCATTTTTATTCATATAAGATGTAACTAAATAGGTCCTATAGGACGTCCAATCAGTGTCCCTTGTTTCCTTTACAGGGAATAAAATATTTAGGAATTTGAATTTAGATTAAATTGCTATCGCTAAGCCACGACCACAGTGAGATTTCTCATAAAAAATAACAATTCCAATTATAAAAATCAATAGGCATACGACCTGGATGTCAAACGCTAAAATACCGTCCCGGAAATGAGTTCTATTATCACTTAATAATTTGAAAATAGAAATGAATCAAATCAGTAAGGTTTGATTTACATCCACCGGATATTGACTCATAAACTAAGTGATCAGTACCTACCATCATTCATTGAGTTAAGATGTAAATTGATCCGTTTTAGCGCTATCAGTTCTGAGCGCTTAGTAACCAATTAAAATTTAGTGCTACACAAGTCAGTAATTAATGTAATGTTATTTATGTTAGTATTAACTTGTAGGTTATCCAAGGATGCTGCAAATCCATGCAGAAGGGGGATTTTACTAATGCTCCTGGCACAGCAACTTCACCCAATACAGTTTACCACCACACGCGATTTACACTATCCTATTCAGTTCAGCTCCCTAGGTCGGGAATTAGCAATGTCCAAAGAGGTCCGAGGTGTTTGCTTAGCACCTAAGAAGTGCCTGCCTGGAGGCCTTCCGGTCATGGCACTGTTCAGTTAAGTTGGTAGTCAAAATTCCCGGGCACACGTACACGAACACACTACGAAAGACGGAGTGATACCATCAAGCTTACCATTAAGCGGGTTTTGTGACCATACTGGTAATCAAAGTGGTAATTATATCTACTTCGCATCAGAAAAATCGGAACACCTTGCAAGTTTATGTTTTGTAAGGATTATGAGTATAAAAATCAGTGTAAAACGTGTATATTTAGGAATACATGTCAAATGTCGTTTAATAGTGAATAGTGTCGTTTCTACCTCATATTATTATTATTATTAAACATAGGTTTTTCTGATGAGTGTTTGTATAACATTAAAAACACACAGTGTAATATCGCCTGAAAAGCACTAATATGTATATTCTATTACATTATAATAATAATAATAATATCCTCACGCCTTCCCGCAAGGGTCCCCGAGGGGGTAGCCAGAGGTGTATAGGTACTACCCACACACCCACTTTCCGCCAGAGGTACCTATGTTAGGTGCCAACGTGACAGATGGCGATCCGTTACTCAACTCTCCGCTCTCCATCGCCGTTACTCAAGCACGACTATACATAACGCCTTTGAATTTCTTCTCAGACGTATGCAGGTTTCCTCTCGATGTTTTCCTTCGCCGTAAAGCTCGTGGTGTGACTAATCACTGTACTTAAATTCAGAAAAACTCATTGGTACAGTCGGGATTCGAACTTGCGGCGTTTGAGTCGCAGGCAACTGCTCAAACCACACGGCCACCACGGCGACTTATATATAGATATGTATATTCATAAATCAATAAGTGTACGCAACTTGACCTATCTCCTCTATGTTTCAGTGTCGAAAGCACTTACCGCACTAAGAGTTCCGTTCGGATAGTTCGTAATTTCGGAGCCGGCCATTATGACACATCTCAATTTGTTCCTGAGCCTTGGGTAATGAGTAGTGTTGGACGAGGCGGGTGGGCTGCGGCGCAAGGTGGTTCCAAGCTCAATAGCTAATTTCACCACCGTCTAGTTCTAACTGCGAAGTTTGAGTCTTGGGTTCGATTCTCGCTGGATATTTGTGCGATGAACACGAGTATTTGTATGTGTTTCTCGCTATTAACACGCTGGCATTACACCTGAGGTCACCTTGTTTGATGTTTTAACATCTCCATCGAATGTTGTTGTTACCTCTGCTGTCATAGGGGACCCTTGTGGGAAGGCGTAGAGGTACATTTATACCTCGCTATATCTTTTACAGTTAGCTTACGTGTTCGATTTAAGACATCGCTTAGGATTTTAAAGTAAATAAAAAAAATTGTAATAATTCAGGAACAAATCATAAAAGAACAGAAATATAAAAGCGATTCTTTGCTCAATAATATATATACATGCAAAAAAGCATGCGGTCCATCCACCTATGGATGCAACACCAGGGACAGAGCTCGCACGTTGCCGACCTTCTTGAAGAACTCTCTGCTATACTCTCTAGTGAGTTCATTGCACAGCCTGAGCGTTCGCGGAAGGAAATTCCTTTCAAACCGCTTACAGCGAGACATTTTTGTTACAAGGTATGAATGAAGCAAGCAAGTCGATGGTAAGAGGTGCGGAGGTAGAAGGTACGTGGAAAGAACTCTACTAGCTTCAGATATCTAGCTAAGATATCTATCTCCTGAATTTGGTGTGCTGGCACGAATGGAAGGTGATTTTCAATGAGTGTCTGGTAGGTACGTAGGACGTCTCAGACGTATGCAGGTTTCCTCTCGATGTTTTCCTTCACCGCAAAGCTCGTGGTGTGACTAATCACTGTACTTAAGTTCAGAAAAACTCATTGGTACAGTCGGGATTCGAACCAAATAAACTCAAGCTAAGAATATTATCTCACGAAGTTCCAGGAGGTACCTATTTCATTCCAAGGTGGGCATTACAACGCGCCTCTATACGAAGCCATGTGTGGTCTAGCTGTCTGTGGTAATCACTGGTGATTTGATTTCGGGTTATTATCGCGGTAAAAATGGAACGTAATGTCAAAATTGTAGCGGAAGTTGACGTGAGCTTGGAATAGGTTTTTATGTTCCCTTAAGATTTCAACTCTCATAGATGCACAGACCGCCTCCGAGTAGTTTCAGTGAGTAGAAGCATTGGCACTAAATCTCGCGCTTTCCGAAAAAAAAAATACAAGAAAAAGGCAAGAATAGTGTATTGATTGGCTAGCTCAATCTCTAGGAGGAAGTGATAACTCATCATCAATCAATGTTGATTTTTATTTAATGCAAGGATATTGGTTTCTTTTGTGAGAAATCTTTATCCTTCATTTAGGCCCCCAACAAATTTTGATACAGGGCTTTGAGGCACGTTATGCCCCTGAGATGAAGTCTCATATGCCCGCCCTTACAGGACGGCCGGATACCTGTTGAGTAAACAATGAAATAATTGGATAAAAGGAAACCTGACAACGATATACTTTTTCATTATTAATAATATATCCTCACGCCAAGGATCCCCGAACGGGTAGGCAGAGGCGTGCAGGTAGTATTACGCACACACCCACTTTCCGCTACTAATATATTCATAAGTACCAACGTGACAGATGGCGAGTCCATCGACGTTACTCAAGCACGACTTTCTTCTGAAACGTAAGAAGGGTTGCTCTCCTCCTTCACTGTAAAGCTCGTGGTGAGATTCATTACTGGGAGCCGGGATTGGAATTGGCAACCCTCGTGTTGCAGGCGACTACTGAACCACTCGGCCACTACAGTTAAAGATAAAATACCAATGATAATAACATAATGTTCGTTCCGTTGGCAAAACGCGCATTAGTATCAGAGCCAAATCTGTATGTACGAGTACAATACATTCCGCCATTAGAGAATCAATTGATGTTTCCACTTTGCATACGGTAGCAAATAACAGGAGAATTGCACGATTGCACCGGGTGAGATTGCGAGTCGTTTGTTGCTTTTGCTTATTGCAAAATGCTATCGTAATATATCTGCCGTCTGGTCTAGTGGTTAGAGCTCCTGACTGCGAAACTTGACGTCGCGGGTTCGATTTCCGCTGAGGGCAAATTTGTGTGATGAACACGAGTATTTGTTATATATTATTTATTATATATATATCCTCACGCCTTCTCACAAGGGTCCCCGAAGGGGTAGGCAGAGGTGTATAGGTAATACCCACACACCCACTTTCCGCCAGAGGTATATTAGGTGCCAACGTGACAGATGGCGAGTCCATCGCCGTTACTCAAGCACGACTATACATACGCCTTTGAATTTCTTCTCAGACGTATGCAGGTTTCCTCTCGATGTTTTCCTTCACCGTAAAGCTCGTGGTGTGACTAATCACTGTACTTAAGTTCAGAAAAACTCATTGGTACAGTCGGGATTCGAACTCGCGACCTTTGCGTCGCAGGCAACTGCTCGAACCACTCGGCCACCACGGCTCTTCTTGTACAAACTGACTGAAACTGAAAATGTACAAACTTATGTATTTAAATAGATATAAATATAAATACTAAGAACATCCAAGGTAACCGTCAGTGGTTTATAATAATTAAAACTTAGCGTAGCGTAGGAAATAGCTGCCCTGTGCCAAAACACGCTACACATGAAAAAAGTGTTCCGCTTTATAAGCCTCATCCTTAATGGGATAGCTTCATTCTGAGGCCACAATAGTATGAACTCAAAGCTGTCACCAGGCTGACGTTTCAATCCGAGAGTCCTTGTCAGTTCCGAATTGTCCCAATACGGCGTGTCGCTGATGGCCTCTGTCGTCGCGGCGACAAGGGAAGAGATACTCCATCGCGCTAATCACGACTATTGTTGGGCTCCACATGTTGAAAATAGGGTGACCATGGAGCCAAAATGCTTGAGACTTAGACAAATATATATTTAATATTAATAACTTTATTATTAATATTAAATATCCGAATTTAATATTATTGTCTAATTTAATAATGAATATTTGAAAGAAAATTTGAATTATATTCTACATGTAGGTACCATTATCTTTTAATATATATTCGTACTATACTAGTTGTCCCACCCAGTTTAGCTCGGGTGAAAAAATACGATGGTGGCGCCACCTATCGGGTTCAATTATGAATCTAAACCATTCTCGTATGCACCTGAAGGCACACAGAAAATTTCATTAAAATCGGTCCAGCCGTTTAGGAGGAGTTCAGTGACATACACACGTACAGTAGCATTATTATATAAAGATTTGTAGACGTATATACATAATTATTCACTGCAATAACTAGAAACAAACGAAACAATAAATTCTATGAATAAAGTAAAGAGGGTGTTATTTCGAGTAATGACGTCATACATCGCACTCAGATAACTGTATGAATTGTGACAACACCTTCGTTATATGTTAGTGTAGGCCCTGCCTTATCGACTCTTCGCTAATAGTCACACAAGAAGAGAGAGACTTTTGAAGAAGAGCTGCGTAAAACAAGAGTAATTTTCATCAAATATATCAGCCAACTCCAAACCGCTATAACGTAACAAATAGTCCCATTAAAATATTCCTTGGAACTTATCTCCATTGTACCGTACATGATGGTCGCCCCACATGCGACAGTATGAGCCCGTTTAATTATCTGTGACCGATGTCCTCGTCATCATCAATAATTAGTGTCACCATTCACTGTGATGGATGGATTAAACTTGTATGTACTACAATGCTTAATAACTAAGTTATATGTATATTACAAGGGATACGTTTAATGTACTCTCAATTTGGAACACGTCATGGGTTATATAAGCTTTTAATAACTGTATCACTGACATGACACAAACATCGAGAGGAAACCTGCATACGTCTGAGAAGACATTCAAAGGCGTATGTATAGTCGTGCTTGAGTAACGGCGATGGACTCGCCATCTGTCACGTTGGCACCTAATATACGCTCTGCTCGCTCCTCTTTAGCGCTTACGTAATACTTGAACGGCCCCAAATTGCAAAACGCGGGAAAATTTACAGGATTTGTTTTTTACTCTGGAGATACGCGAGTAATATTATTATTTTAAATTGACAAAATTAATTCATATAGGTACCTACAGACTAGAGGGAACTGGCACTCTATTCTCTCTGCCTACCCCGTTAGGGAATCGGCGTGATGTAATGATGATGATAATGATGATGATGATGCTGATTATGAACTAGCCTTCTTTATTTCTCCGCTCTTAGCGGTCGTAACGTGAGCAATCAAATGCATATCAATTTATTATCTTCTTTATCTCCTCTTCATGTCAAAGATAACAGCCCTGTCTTCAAAATCTATACCTACTTTAATCGGGACCACATTTTACCAACCCTGTATTCAAGCTTTTAAAACCCTTCTGTAAGGAAACAAACTTCACCATACCTCCTAGTAAGCCAAACCAACCTTTAGATTTAAAGATACATAATTCAATATTCCGATATATCCGATATCCAATAGAGCCGTGGTGGCCGAGTGGTTCGAGCAGTTGCCTGCGACGCAAAGATCGCAAGCTCGAATCCCAACTGTACCAATGAGTTTTTCTAAAAACTTAAGTACAGTGATTAGTCACACCACGAGCTTTACGGTGAAGGAAAACATCGAGAGGAAACCTGCATACGTCTGAGAAGAAATTCAAAAGG
>JACCPG010004800.1:0-14351 GCA_016069955.1 Drepana arcuata | reverse complement strand
GAAAAACAATATCAGACCATTTTTGTAGATCGTTTTTTAAGGAACAACTTTTATAAGCAGCATTTTTTCATTAAGTCAATAGCTAAGGTTTTACAGCGCTCCGAAGTGAGTACTATTTTTCAGTACTCTTAACTATACATATTTTATACATGGGTACTAATAATGTGTCATCCGTTATTTATTTATTTTTTTTATTTTGTTATTATAATTCTTTTAATTAGTAATTTTGCAATGTTATTAATAATTAATTATTGACTCTTTTCCACTCCATTACAGAATTTTACAATTATTGATAATTGGTGAACGTTTTTTTATCTCGTTATACGGTGGTAATAAAGATGATAATTCTCTTGACAGCCTAAGATACAAACAATTCGCCAAGGCAGTGACAAAAAGTACATTTAATTTATCTTCACTTCCTCCAACACAAGACACAGCTCGCTTTCATACTTTCCGGGTCTACCATCAGGTCCAGTCGTGGCTTGGCAATAATAATGATCCTGAAGACTGGGGCTGGAAAAAATGTGGAAAATTATTAATGCCAGTGCAGAGCTCTAAACCTCCAGCACCCCCTGAGCTTCTTAAATTGATCTTTTGTAAATGCAAAGGAAACTGTGGAGCGATGTGTGGATGTCGAAAAGCAGGGCTAAAATGTTCCGCAGTGTGCTTCCATTGTTCTGGAGAGACTTGCAGTAACGTAATGGAACTCTCAGAATTAACAAACGAAAATGACTTCGATGATGAACCGCCGACATTGACACCCCTTCCTTCTCCAGTTCTCCCACTGATATTTGATTCAGAAAACCGATTCGATGCTGAGCTGCAGCCTGGTCCATCGAAAAGACCGAGGACGGAGTAGTTCAAATTTATAAAATCACCGTGGATTAGGCCTATTGGGGATACCACGTAAAAAAAAACGCGCCTCCAGACTCTACCTCGTGGGTGGTGAGGAAAAGAGTCAATAATTAATTATTAATAACATTGCAAAATTACTAATTAAAAGAATTATAATAACAAAATAAAAAAAATAAATAAATAACTGATGACACATTATTAGTACCCATGTATAAAATATGTATAGTTAAGAGTACTGAAAAATAGTACTCACTTCGGAGCGCTGTAAAACCTTAGCTATTGACTTAATGAAAAAATGTTGCTTATAAAAGTTGTTCCTTAAAAAACGATCTACAAAAATGGTCTGATATTGTTTTTTCGTAAAATGATAAAAAAAAAAGTTATATCGAAAAATATAAATTTTTTTCTCGAATTTCTGAACATTTTCACTTATAACTTTTTTATTTATAGTTTTACGACAAAAAATTACTGGACCAAAGTTATAGAGAATTTAATTAGCAACAAAAAACGTTAACAAATTTTTTTATCAGATAAATAGTTTAAGAGATATATCGTAAAAACCGTTTCAACCCCTATTTTCAAGATGGCGGCCGTGGGACAAGGGTGGCGACCCCACAAACTTGATTTTAGCTTTACAGTTACCCCCCCTACACATCAAAAAAATAAAATTGCGTCCTCTAAGAAACGCAAGGTGAGGCCTAAAAAATGTAACATTTCAATGGACTATTTATTATTTCGACGAATTCGACTTGCGTTGAGGAAACAGTCAGCTTACTGTTGTACAGCTGTACAAATTTCTCTGTATATTAATACAAATAAACTACCTATAAATAAAATTAATGTGCCAAATTCATGTCACGCGGAATGGCCAAGTAGGCTGGCGGCATTGTCACGTACGGCAATGCTGAATCGATGAGTGAAATATTCATCAGTCCCTTGACGTTTCCACCTTAAAAACAACTCCCCGAGGGGTAGGAACCCTAGGGGTAGGCAGAGGTGAATAGGTAATACCCATATACCCATGGCCAACGTGACAGATATCCAGTCCATCGTTACTCAAGCACGACTATACATACGTCTTTGAATTGCTTTTCAGACGTATGCAGGTTTCCTCACGATGTTTTCCTAATCGATGTAATATAATAAAATCTTAGTGACCTCTCGTGACAGGCTGGAACATATCTCGCTCAGAGAATCAGCATTGCTATCCAGCGTGGCAATGCTGCTAGTCTTCTTGGCACGTTGCCTCGGGATACCGATTTGGGACAAATATTTATGTATAAGTAGTACAACTGATCTTGTAAATATTGTTCATTGTTGTTATTTTTATTAATCTCCCATTTTATTATTAATCCCATTTGTGAACTCACTCATCACGAAATCTCAGGAACTATAAGACCGATTGACTTGAAATTTGGTAGGAGTATTCCTTACGCGGTGTAGAGGTCAGCTAAGAACGGATTTTATGAAACTCAACTTTTTTTAATAAAAACACGTTTTTAACTTGCCTCCATAGGGGAAGGAATAGTTAAAAAACGTTTTTTTTTTACCTTTTCACCCGGGCGAAGCTGGGCTGGACAGCTAGTATGAGAATATATTTTTGTAATGAGTATTATTTTTTCACTCTAGTGTGCGTGAGTTCACGAGTGTGCGAGTTCATTCTGCGGTCAGTGTCGAGTTCACTCAGACAAGTTCAAGGCACTGCAATGGTTACAATCGACTTGACACTGTTTGGTACACATACACGCCTTCTCCGACTAGGTAACCGTTGACCATCATTAGAGTATAATGTTTGTTTACTTTTTATATCCTCACCCCTTCCCACAAGGGTCCCCGAAGGGGTAGGCAGAGGTGTATAGGTAATACCCACACACCCACTTTCCGCCAGAGGTATATTAGGTGCCAACGTGACAGATGGCGAGTCCATCGCCGTTACTCAAGCACGACTATACATACGCCTTTGAATTTCTTCTCAGACGTATGTAGGTTTCCTCTCGATGTTTTCCTTCACCGTAAAGCTCGTAGTGTGACTAATCACTGTACTTAAGTACTTAACTTACTGCACTGTACTACTTCTTTAAATATTTTATATGTCTGTCTGTCTGTCTGTTTTTTCCGTGTAATCTCTGACACGGCTGGACCGACTTTAACGGGACTTTCACTGGCAGGTAGCTGATGTTATAAGGAATAACTTAGACTACTTTTATTTTGGAAACTGAACATTATTGTTAAATTCCACGCAGACGAAGTCGCGGGCACAGCTAGTAATCAATAATAAATAGTATAGCGGTTGTCGCAGCCGTGAGGACCGGTTTACACACACATCCACAATTATGTGTGTGTTTTTCTGATGTATATATAGAAAGGCATGTTAGGTTGGTATAAATATATTAAAAGGATAAGTGAAGAAAGATTGACGAAACAGGTAGACAATGCAAGTGGAAGACCACACAAATTGACTCAGTCCCAAACTAAGCAAAGCTTGTACTATGGGAACTGGGCAACGATATACATACTTATATAGATAGGCAATTCCACACAAATTGACCTAGTCCCAAACTAAGCAAAGCTTGTACTATGGGAACTGGGCAACGATATACATACTTATATAGATAGGCAATTCCACACAAATTGACCTAGTCCCAAACTAAGCAAAGCTTGTACTATGGGAACTGGACAACGATATACATACTTATATAGATAGGCAATTCCACACAAATTGACCTAGTCCCAAACTAAGCAAAGCTTGTACTATGGGAACTGTACAACGATATACATACT
Source organism: Drepana arcuata (assembly GCA_016069955.1). Classification (NCBI taxonomy): domain Eukaryota; kingdom Metazoa; phylum Arthropoda; class Insecta; order Lepidoptera; family Drepanidae; genus Drepana; species Drepana arcuata. Next base: position 10,715 of record JACCPG010004800.1, on the reverse strand, counting down.
TATATTAGATAAGCAATTCCACACAAATTGACCTAGTCCCAAACTAAGCAAAGCTTGTACTATGGGAACTGTTCAACGATATACATACTTATATAGATAAGCAATTCCACACAAATTGACCTAGTCTTAAACTAAGCAAAGCTTGTACTATGGGAACTGGACAACGATATACACACTTATATAGATAGGCAATTCCACACAAATTGACCTAGTCCCAAATTAAGCAAAGCTTGTACTATGGGAACTGGACAACGATATACATACTTATATAGATAGGCAATTCCACACAAATTGACCTAGTCCCAAACTAAGCAAAGCTTGTACTGTGGGAACTGGACAACGATATACTTACTTATATAGATAAGCAATTCCACACAAATTGACCTAGTCTCAAACTAAGCAAAGCTTGTACTGTGAGAACTGGACAACGATATACATACTTATATAGATAGGCAATTCCACACAAATTGACCTAGTCCCAAACTAAGCAAAGCTTGTACTGTGGGAACTGGACAACGATATACTTACTTATATAGATAAGCAATTCCACACAAATTGACCTAGTCTCAAACTAAGCAAAGCTTGTACTGTGAGAACTGGACAACGATATACATACTTATATAGATAGGCAATTCCACACAAATTGACCTAGTCCCAAACTAAGCAAAGCTTGTACTGTGGGAACTGGACAACGATATACATACTTATAATTATATATATAAATATATAGAACATCCAAGACTAAGGTACAAATATCTGCCCTCAGCGGTATTCGAACCCGCGACCTCAAGTTTCGCAGTCAGGAGCTCTAACCACTAGACCAGACGGTCGTTGCATGTGTCAAGTGAGATTAAAAATAGATAATCTATTTATTTCCTATTTCGCCGTGAATTCTAAATCTATTTGTTCGGCAAGACCTTGTTCCCTTTCACTGCGACAATGAATCGCTTAACACACAGTTCAAGTAAATTATATATATTATGGCTTTGCGGGATATGTGGATGTCCACAATATTATTGTATATTGACATCTATATGAGTGTGTATATCAGTCGCCGATACCTATAGTACAGGCTCTGCCTAGTTTAGGGTCAGTTGGCTTTGTGTGAGATGTCCACAATATTATTGTTGTTACATCTATATAAGTATGTATATCAGTCGCCGATACCTATAGTACAGGCTCTGCCTAGTTTAGGGTCAGTTGGCTTTGTCTGAGATGTCCACAATATTATTGTTGTTACATCTATATAAGTGTGTATATCAGTCGCCGATACCTATAGTACAGGCTCTGCCTAGTTTAGGGTCAGTTGGCTTTGTGTGAGATATCCACAATATTATTGTATATTAACATCTATATAAGTGTGTATATCAGTCGCCGATGCCTATAGTACAGGCTCTGCCTAGTTTAGGGTCAGTTGGCTTTGTGTGAGATGTCCACAATATTATTGTATATTAACATCTATATAAGTGTGTATATCAGTCGCCGATGCCTATAGTACAGGCTCTGCCTAGTTTAGGGTCAGTCGGCTTTGTGTGAGATGTCCACAATATTATTGTATATTAACATCTATATAAGTGTGTATATCAGTCGCCGATGCCTATAGTACAGGCTCTGCCTAGTTTAGGGTCAGTTGGCTTTGTGTGAGATGTCCACAATATTATTGTATATTAACATCTATATAAGTGTGTATATCAGTCGCCGATGCCTATAGTACAGGCTCTGCCTAGTTTAGGGTCAGTTGGCTTTGTGTGAGATGTCCACAATATTATTGTATATTAACATCTATATAAGTGTGTATATCAGTCGCCGATGCCTATAGTACAGGCTCTGCCTAGTTTAGGGTCAGTTGGTTTTGTGTGAGATGTCCACAATATTATTGTATATTAACATCTATATAAGTGTGTATATCAGTCGCCGATGCCTATAGTACAGGCTCTGCCTAGTTTAGGGTCAGTTGGCTTTGTGTGAGATGTCCACAATATTACTGTATATTAACATCTATATGAGTATGTGTATCAGTACCTGATACCTATAATGGTGAAGGCTTTGTTTCGTATGTGGTTTCTGAGACATAAACAAAACCCGTCATCTCTTGCGCGTGGTTAACCTCATGAAATATGGTTTATGGGTATATTTTACTAGCATTTTGTATCTATATGAAGAAAAACACTTCGCTTCCAAGAAATATCTGCGATTGTCTATGCGTTGATTACCGGTCGGCTACGCTTTTTTTACACATAATATATGTAATTTTTTAATGTCAAGAAAGATGTTTGCCATTAATATAAAGAGTTTTTGATGATATAAATAATTCGTTCTCTTAGCGATAAGTAATATGGCTTGGTTTATATACAAAGGAATCCGGTTGATATAAAAATTATTCATTAATTTGGTACAAAAACTGATTCTCCAACTATTTGACCAATTATCATGATGTTTTTATAGTATATTTTTATTGAAAAGATACTGCTTCATTAAGTACATCACTATCAATAAGTGCTTAAGAAAATAATTCTAGCATGAAAATTTCTAATTCTCTTAAAGAAACAAAAAATCGAAAAGAATTTGCATGACAAATGCTGAAAAAGGTAAAGTAAAAATAAGGCCAAAAACATACCAATTGTAGAAATCCAATGCTCTCATCGCCATCTTGTTTTTTATTCCTAATTTCCACATCATACGCCTTGCCTTTGTGGCTGAGGAATCTCTTGGCTTGACCCTTCATCACTTATGTCAAATTAAAAAAAGAATGAAATGTCACTTCAACGCGCGCGCTTTTTAAACGTCAAAATTTTACAGCGCACGACGCGCTCGTTCAGTCCGCGTCTCAGCGCGCTACTGACTGACTGTTGCACTGGCTTGCAAAACTATTAAAAACCTATTTTCTCGCTGACGGGAAACCCCTAAAGTGCGTAAGCTTTCCACCCATTCAGATGCTAAGTACTCCGTGCAATACAGGGCTGATTTAATTGAATCTACGTACATTACCAACTTTCCATCGACTTGCCTTTAATGTCCCAAGACGACCAAGCAATGTATTTGTACGCAATAACTTCAATTGCATTTGGCAACTTGCATTGCATGGATTAGTCATGCCATCGATGTTAATATTATTAAAACTACTTCATTGCTTAAGGTAAATAAATCGTATCCCCTATACCTTTAAACGAGCAATTCTTGTATATATCTATATATATAATCTGAATCTGAGAAACGGCTCCAACGATTTTCATAAAATTTGGTAAGGGGGAGATTTCGGGGGCGATAAATCGATCTAGCTAGGTTTCATTTAAAAAAAATGTCGTTTTATCCGTGTTTTTAGGCATTGAAAATCTCCAACAATTTCATTAGTATATGAATTTCCCCACTGATAAAGCGTTGCTAAGCAACAAACTTTAAGCCAATGACTGTTTGGTTGTATATAAGTATGTCATTTGTACGAAAAAATATAAATCTGAAAAATACCGAGCTAAGCTCGGTCATCCAGGTACTTTCAATGATAAGGCAAATGGTTTCTCTATCGGTACCTATGTAAGTGAGTTTATCTTCATTTATATATCATACTAGTTGTACAAGTTATAAAGCCTTAGTTACTCCATATTACATCCTGTCAAAATCGGTAGAGCCGTTTAAGAGATTAGCCGGAATAAACAATAGTAGGAATAATCTTTTCATTGTGGATTCGATCTAACATCGTTAGGCCGTAAATTTTTCCAAGGGAATGCACCTTATAGTAGAGAGGTAGGGCATAACGGGTTTCCCGTGCGAATTTGCAGCTGCCCGACTGGGGCAGGACCTCCACCTATAGAAGTCCGTAGCCAAATAACACAATTTATTGTGTTGTGTTCCTACGCGGTGAATAAGGTTTCTAATAATGAGCTCCTTGGGGAGGGGGGAGGATTGTTACATTGTGTTGGCAGCACAGTATAACTCTCCGAACACAGAGTCGCAACGCGCAAGAGATACTTCGGTATTGTAAGCGTAAATAGGCTGCAGTAACCGTTTTCCTTCAGGTGGGCCGTATGCTTGTTCGCCACTCTTGTTGTATAAAAAACCCCTCATTGTATTTATGTTTTCGTTCAAGCTTCCTCTGACGTACCCAGGATTCGATTCCCGTATAATAAAGTGGGCACTCCTTATTCTCTACTCTATTATTATTGTTTACCGTTGTGGTTTACAAAAAAATAACCACAGACAATAACCGTTCATAGATTAAATATTGTAGTGACTCAATTCCGGCCTTCGTCTGGTCCATTAACGATACAATTTGAATAAGATTATAAGGCAGGGGATTTTGTAACCGCAGGTTTATTTCTCAAAATTATTCTGACATAGTGTCTGTATAAGGAAGTTATAGGTGGGTACTTCTGATCAATACATCACTATTTATTATCGTGATTTTTTTTTTATACCACTTGGGTGGCAAATGAGCCCGTGGCCCGCCTGATGGTAAGCGGCTACCGCCGCCTTTGGACGCTTGCAACACCAGGGGTATCACTCGCGCGCTGCCGACCCTGCAGGAATCTCTTCACACCCTTCTTGAAGAACTCCATGCTGTACTCTCTAGGGAAAACCTCAACTAGTTTATTATCGGTATGATTTGCCTGCGTAATTATTACTTGTTCGATACCCGACTGTGCATTGGTAGAGTTAAACATTGGCGTTGCTAGGTAACCAAAAACTAGAGCCCAACTAAACCAAAACTGAGTTGCCATTATTGACGCCCGTCTGGTCTAGTGGTACTTGAGGTCGCGGGTTCGAATCCCGCTAAGGCAGACATTTGTGTGATGAACACGAGTATTTGTACCTTAGTCTTGGATGCCCTATGTATTTATGTATATATCTATCTATATAAGTAAATATATCGTTGTCTAGTTACCACATTATAAGCTTTGCTTAACTTGGGACTAGGTCAATTTGTGTGAAAATGTATAATTTTTTTTTTATTAAAGTTGCATGGAACCTGATTTCTTTATATTCCGAATGTGGGAGAAATTTTCACTAGTTCGCGAGGGCCTGAGAGAGGGAACTTAGCGAGGGGCCCCTGAGCTTGGCGGCCCCGGGGCACTGTCCCGCCTACGCCACTGCAGGGGTTTACCCAATTGCAGTAAAACGAAAAAAATTATGATATTTTTTTATGATGTCAATGGCGAGTCCATCGCCGTTACTCAAGCACGACTAAACATACGCCTTTGAATTACTGATCTAACGTAGGTATTCTCTCGAAGTTTTCCTTCACCGTAAACCTTGAGGTGTCACTAATCACTGTGTGCTTAAGTTCAGAAAAACTAATTGGTACAGTCGGGCGTCGAACTTTGTCATCCAGGCAACTAATCAAAATCAAAATCAAAATATTTTATTCAACGTAAGGGACACAGGGAACACTTATTGAACTACTCAAACTCGGCCACTACGGCTCTCATTCTTAAGTGATAAGTCGATGTGTGCCTAATCTAACATACAGGGATGGAAAACATCTTTGATTTACGTCAATAAATATTATTTTGTGAAATTTATTCATTTATTAAAACCATTTATTACAACTGGCGCTCTATACTCTCTGCCTACCCCGTTAGGGACTTGGCGTGATGATGTGTGTATGTATGTATTAAAACCAGATAAAATCTGACGTAAGATAGGGTCGGGGGAGTCCGTGAATTCTTGAGTGAGCGCAGCACTTACCAAATTCGTACGAAAATAATGAAGCTGCCCTTTACACATTTCGCTCAAGTAACCCTGAGACTCAGATTAAGATGCGTAATTTGACGGCCGTCTGGTCACGTGGTCGGAGCTCCTGACTGCGTAGCTTGTCACGGGATCGACTCCTGCTGAGGGCAGATATTTGTGTGATAAACTCGAGTATTTGTTTAGGTCTTAGATATCCTATTTACTTACATGTATGTATATTTATCTATATAAGTATGTATATCGTTGTCCAGTTCCCATAGTGCACGCTTTGCTTAGTTTGGGACTAGGTCAATTTGTGTGGAATTGCCTATCTATATAAGTATGTATATCGTTGTCCAGTTCCCACAGTACAAGCTTTGCTTAGTTTGGGACTAGGTCAATTTGTGTGGAATTGCCTATCTATATAAGTATGTATATCGTTGTCCAGTTCCCACAGCACAAGCTTTGCTTAGTTTGGGACTAGGTCAATTTGTGTGGAATTGCCTATCTATATAAGTATGTATATCGTTGTCCAGTTCCCATAGTACAAGCTTTGCTTAGTTTGGGACTAGGTCAATTTGTGTGGATTTGCCTATCTATATAAGTATGTATATCGTTGTCCAATTCCCATAGTACAAGCTTTGCTTAGTTTGGGACTAGGTCAATTTTTGTGGAATTGCCTATCTATATAAGTATGTATATCGTTGTCCAGTTCTCATATCACGAGCTTTGTTTAGTTTGGGACTAGGTCAAATTGAGTGGAATTGTATTTATTATTATGTATAACCTTGAGACACAGATAAAAATGTTTGATAATGCTTAGGGTTTGCAGAACTGCCTACGTTCCCACGTTACGTGCAGATAGTGGGTGAACTTGGAGCTGTCACTGGCGTATGACCGTATGTCATGTCTGTCATATTGTTCAGCTTTGCTACAAACAATACAACGTAACAGGCGTATACTACAAAGCGATTGCCGTGGTGGCCGAGTGGTTCGAGTAGTCGCCTGCAACACAGAGATTGCAAGTTCGAAACCCGACTGTACCAATGAGTTTTTCTCAAATTATTTATTTATTTACACACACATTAACATCCTTACAGTAGCTATACCAATATGATGTTAAAAGAAAGTAACAATAATAATAATAATAACATTAATAAACTAATTTACAATATAACAAAATACACTTTAAAAACTTATATATTATCAAATAGTTTCTAAGATACCTCTAATATACCTCTGGCGGAAAGTGGGTGTGTGGGTATTACCTATACACCTCTGCCTACCCCTTAGGGGACACTTGTGGGAAGGCGTGAGGATCGAACTGAGAAGTGAACTTGTGATCTTTGTGTCACAGGCAACTGCTCGAACCACTCGACCCCCACGGCTTTTTATTTATTAATAAAAATAAATATAATAATATCATATCCTCACGCCGAAGGGGTAGGCAGAGGTGTATAGGTAATACCCACACACCCACTTTCCGCCAGAGGTATATTAGGTGCCAACGTGACAGATGGCGAGTCCATCGCCGTTACTCAGCACGACTATACATACGCCTTTGAATTTCTTCTCAGACGTATGCAGGTTTCCTCTCGATGTTTTCCTTCACCGTAAAGCTCGTGGTGTGACTAATCACCGTACTTAAGTTTAGAAAAACTCATTGGTACAGTCGGGATTCGAACTTGCGACCTTTGCGTCGCAGGCAACTGCTCGAACCACTCGGCCACCACGGCTTTTTATTTATTATTAATAAAATATAAGCTCATAACACAACTAAATGTGTACATTTTGATGAGGTTGAGTGTGCGCAGCGTGTGCGTCAGTGGAAACTCGCTCAGCAAGTTAGTCGACGGTAGGCCGACGACCCTTCCCCACATATTTGTACGGTACACACCTTGCCTCAGTAAATATGCACTGTGGATCTTTCCTCTAAGCATCATAAACAGGAATTATACATAACAGCCACGCTTAGACCCTAACGGGATTAAAGAGAGTAGAGCGTCAGTTCTCTACTTACATTATGTTTAGTACCTGGATGACCGAGCTTAGCTCGGTATTTTTCACATTTAGGTATATTATTTCGTACGAATGACATACCTATGACAGCCAAACACTTATTGGCTTAAAGTTTGTTGCTAAGCAACGCTTTATTGTTCAATTGGGAAATTCATATTCTAATGAAATTGTAGGAGATTTTAATTGCCTTAAAACACGGACAAAACGACTTTTTTTAAATGAAACCTAGGTAGATCGATTTATCGCCCCCGAAATGCCCCCACTACCAATTTTCATCAAAATCGTTGGAGCCGTTTCCGAGATTCAGATTATATATATATATGTATATACAAGAATTGCGCGTTTAAAGGTATTAGATAGATAGATAGATAGATAGAGAGACCGTTGTTTTGTCTCTCTGACACAAGATGTCGCTTATCAAAATTATAAGAAGCTATCGTTTAGTTCTAAGTAGGTAATTTATGTTCGCCCACAGTGACTGTCATTCTCTCCATCAAGTCAACCTGCCAATACATATAACTAGTATTTGGGTTTGGATCGTTTTTGGACTTTATTCATAGTCGTTCTCTTTCGCTTCGTCCACATTCATCAGTCTCTTCATACATCGTTGCCGGTTTCGAGTACAATAATGGGTAAAAAACTGGAGTGTCTGTTTGTAATTTTCCACAAGAAGTATGTCTGGTCCTACCTTGTTCTTGTTTTACATAAACATGATATTGTTTACATTACGGGTCACCATTGTATACTATTTGCTGATGATATTCCTATAGTTGTTACATCAGATAATAACATATATGAAATTCTTTTTTTTTTATACAACAAGAGTGGCAAACAAGCATACGGCCCACCTGATGGGAAACGGTTACCGTAGCCTATTTACGCTCTCGATACCGAAGTATCACTTGCGCGTTGCCACTCTGTGTTCGGAGAGTTATAGTGTGTTGGCAGCATAAGGTTTAATCCTTCTGCTTCCAACACAATGTAACAATCCTCCCCCCTCGTACCGTATACCTCATACCGTCTGGCCTTCAGCCATCACCGCGAGTGAGACCGACTGGTTCCAGCACAGCAGGCACGCCGGCGCTGACTAGAGCCCGGCGTATCAAGTCATTTATGGAGGAATGACGTGATATACGGCCGGCACTGCTGATGCAGGATAGGCCGTGGTGCCCGAGTATATATAATATTATATATTAATTGAACATTTTAGTTGTGTGTCATAAAGACAATGACTATATTCCTCTTTATATAAACATATCCATCATTTTTTTTTTATTACCACTTGGGTGGCAAACAAGCATGCGGTCCGCCTGATGGTAAGCGGTTACCGCCGCCTATGGACGCTTGCAACACCAGGGGTATCACTCGCGCGTTGCCGACCCTGCAGGAATCTTTTCACACCCTTCTTGAAGAACTCCATGCTGTACTCTCCAGGGAAAACCTCAACGGGGAGCTCATTCCACAGCTTGAGCGTTTGCGGAAGAAAACTCTTTTGGAAGCGCACTGTGCGAGACCTTTGTGGTTCCAAGGTATGGGGATGAATTCCCCGTCGATGGCGAGAGGTGCGGTGGTAGAAGGTGGAAGTGGGCATCATGTCGAACAATTCTGCTGAACACTCCCCGTTATACAAGCGGTAGAACACACACAGGGAGGCAAAGTCTCTCCTCAGACTTAGTGATTCCAAGCCGCTTGTGAGCAAAGGATCATCGACAATTCTAGCGGCGCGTTTCTGAACCGCGTCCAAAGGCCCTAGCTGGTATCCAGGGGCTCCAGCCCACAGGTGGCAGCATTACTCCATATGTGGCCGAACTTGCGACTTATAAAGTTGCAGCCTTTGTGAAGATGTGAAATACATAGAGTAATACATATCCTTTCTCCTCGCGTCGTTTTCCTCATTACTGAGGGTCGTGACTCCCCCGCTGCATCAGTTTCTCCCGCACGATTTCCCTCCATTTGCTGCGATCCTTAGCTGCATGAAGGGCACCGTGGAAGTTGATGTCTAGAGAAGATTTGGTCGTATTTGGTCCGACCATCTCGTGGGACTGCGTCCTCTAGGACGCTTTACATATATACATACATACATACATACATATCATCACGCCAAGTCCCTAACGGGGTAGGCAGAGAGTATAGAGCGCCAGTTCTCTCTAGACTTACATACCTCTTTCGCTTCGTCCACATTCATCAGTCTCTTCATACATGCTCGTCGGTTTCGAGTACTCTTAACGTTCCCGTCCTTCAGAGTCCGATCTATTCGATCCAGGTAGTTGGATCGTGGCCTTCCTCTGCCTCTTCTTGCACACACTTTTGCTTTGTATATCTGTTTCGTCAATCTTTCTTCACTCATCCTTTCTATGTGTCCAAACCAACGTAACATGCCTTTCTTCATCTATACAATCACGCCCTCATTCACGCCAGTTGATTTGCGAATCTCTTCATTGCGGATTTGATCTAAGAGATCTAAGAGATCGCATCTCGACTGCATTCAAGCTATTTTCATACTTCCTCTGACATACCCAGGATTCGCTGCCATACAATAAGGTAAGTACCAATATCGCGTTGTGGACAGCAACTCGAGCATTCTTGCTCAGAATTTTACTGCGCATCAACGCCGTCATGACTCCATTCACCTTATTTCCGGCAGTTATCCTTCTTTTAATATCTTTTTCATACTTTCCATCTCGTTTGAACATGCTTCCAAGATATACAAATTCATTCACTTGCTCTAGAATTTGCCCATTTACCGATATAGCACACTCGGTCACTTGTTCATCTCTTTCGAATACCAGAACCTTAGTCTTGCCAGCGTTTAGGCGCAGCCCCTTCTTTTCACATTCTTCTTTCATTATGGTAACTAGTGATTGCAGTTCGCCCTCTGATGACGCCAGTAAAACCGCGTCATCGGCGTATAGTAGGCAGTTGACCACTAAGTTTCCCATTTTCACTCCACATCCGTTCGTTCTTAGTGCTCTCAGACAGTTATCTAGATATATAATGAACAGCCAGGCACACATGATACACCCTTGTTT
>JACCPG010004799.1:0-23230 GCA_016069955.1 Drepana arcuata | reverse complement strand
CAGGGACCAATTGTTGAAGGTCATAATGTATTTAGTATAAACACCTATTCTAAGGTCCAGTGCGGGGTACCCGTCAGAAGAATAAGATAGCGGAGGTCGTCTGTTACAGTAATACCCCGCTTTACGCGAGGGATACGTTCCGGAAAACATCGCGTTAACTGAAATTCGCGTATATCGAAGTTTATGATTAAACATAGTCAAACATCTATCACGTTGACACCTAATATATCTCTGGCGGATAGTGGGCGTGTAGGTATTACCTATTCACCTCTGCCTACACCTTCGGGAACCCTTATGGGAAGGCGTGAGGATATATTATTATTAGTCAAAATTTAATACAAAAAAAATACTCATCAAATCATCGAATCATTTTAATCAATCACTTTGATTCTAAGAACACTTTACGGCAAAATACATCTATTGTCTTTTGGGTAGCGTTTTTTTTACGTTTTTACTTTAATACGTATAATACGTATATTACGTATAATATTTTAAAATATGTAAAACGTTCATAACACCCAACACTCTGTTTTTAATTGTTTGACACACGGTCATCATTATTGTATATACTCTGCAATATGTCCAAACCTGAATAAATTTCGAAATTTGAAATTCGTGTTATAGTGAAACCGCGCATAACGGGGTCGCGTAAAGCGGAGTATAACTGTATAATGAACGCTGGGAACGGTACCCCTCTTTTGTAATAATACTAAGTTGGTCAACGCGAGTGATGGGAACGCAGGGAAGTACTGGTGTTACAGCATGCAAACGTATACATATCAGGCGGACGGTTTGCTTTGCAACCTAGCGATAGCTCATCTCTGTGAAAAAGAAAAAAAAACGTAACAATGTTCCAGAAACAATTAAGTTTCCTGAAAATTAACATGTTATTCTTACATAAATAATATATATATATATATATCAATACATGATTCCAGGAGTACAGTGGGTCCAGAACGCGAAGGGAAAAACGCTAGCAATTCTGGATGGCTATACGTTTTACTGCCGGATCCGGAACAAGTCTAGTGACGTATGGGCCTGTACCATGGGAACCGACAAATGCAAATCTCAGTTCAAAGTCTACAGCTCCGGAGCTTGCATTCGTAACTTCAGCGAGCATTGCCATGCGCCACCGCAGTATACCATACGCCAAGGAGTCTATGTTAAACTTAAACCATCCTGGAGAGGTAACGAACTGAGTGAAACTTTGCTTTAATTAAGCTTAATTAGGAAATTAAATGTAAATAAACAACTTCCTTGAAACACTACAGACTAACGGTGAAAAATACCTCAATAACTGCTCAGTTGTTTCCAGTTCTTCGCTTTCAAACAGACGCGACGGGGAACTTTGTTTTATAATAAGAGAACTAGTGATAAATTAAAAGTGCCTTATTTACACGTAGCTGTAGCATATGTAATTACTATGGTTGCAATACACAACATTAACATACTATTTATGACTTGAGTGAGTTAAACAATGTTGTTAAAGCGATGGTGGGCCAGTGGTTTAAGGAATCGCCTACTAAAAGTAAGATTGCTGGTTCAAACTCCGGTGGTGTATACAACTGACTTTTATAAACGTATGTACAGTGTTTTTTCACATATAGAGTGTTGTGAAGAAGGTAAATAATTTGAAGAAACCTGAATACGTTTAGGGAATTCAAATATCTATGTAAACTTGCATCGGGGATATAATTATGTGCTAACGTGAATATTGCGCCTTAATATAACGCCGTTGAATTTCTTCTCAAATAGTCTTCCCTACCAACTACAAAACATATTTAGGTGCAAACGTGGCAGTTTATAGCCGGTTTGAAGCACAACTATACATACGTCTTTTGATTTCTTCTCAAACGTATGTAAGATTCCTCTCGATATTTTCCTTAACCGTATAATTCGGGGTGTGATTAATCGTAGGTACAGTCTTAGCCATAAATCACTGGACATACGTTCATAAGAAGACATTGACACATAGTCTTAAAACTGCATATCTCCTCTGTATATGATGGCTGCATCTACATATACATTTTAACACAAACCATTGAATTGTCTAAGACATTGGTATTGTGTGTAACCTGTGAATTAATTTTACGAATAAATATTCTGTTGACAACTGTTTATGAATGTTTCACACAGGTAAGTTGACTTTGGTCATATGTTTCCTCATACCTTATGTACCTTCAACATGTGTTGAATATGATGATGAAATAAAGTACACTTGACGGTCCTATCCTTACTAACCTTCCCATCCTTAGAACGTCAAGAGTATTATAAGTCAGTGAGCATGTATAAAAAGACTGATGAATGCAATTGGAGCTAAAGAGGTCTGTAAGTCTAAAGAAAAATGCGCTCTCCTCTCACTGCATATATGTGTCTTTAAAGGCTTTATATGTGGATAATTTAGGAATAGTAATGTGTGAAATAATTTAGGAATATTGCTAACATTATTTTTGGTTGCAGTTCAATGGGTGAGGAAGCCAGACGGTAAGGAGCTGGCGATAATTGACGAGCACACGTTCTATCTGAACATCGTGAACAAGAAGTCATCCACGTGGCGCTGTACAAGGACCAAGATATGCAAAGCGAGGTTCATCGTCGACAAATATTTGCAGTTCAAAAAGATGTACCTATTCCACAGTCATCCGCCGCCGCGGTTTGTCATCAACCACGGGGTATACATGAAGTTGGGGAATCATTAAGACATAGATATACTAAAATAATAAAAATAAACCTACATAACTCCTAGATATACATTTGCTTAAAATAAACTACCATCTTTGAGAATAGTTTAAAAACTCGGCTGAATTTCACATACTACATGTTTAAAAATGTTGTAAGTTCTGTCAAACCGTATGACAATTTGTCGACAGCCAGAATGATAATGATCGTTTATATTGAAAAGTGTCCACGGAAGTCGAGGCTGATACTGCATAATAATCGATACGAGGAGTATTGAACCCAATAGTCCGTTCAAAAGCTGTTGAAGTCATAAGTGTCGTTGTTGTGGTCATGTGAACAACAAGAAAATTAAATAAGTACAACCGTTTTAAAACAGCTGTTTCATAAATTTTCGACTCCAAGCCTTTTAAATACAAAAGTAGCATACACCGTCCTTATGCGAGTACAGCTAATGCCCTGCGTAATTCCGCTAACTTATTGCAATTATACATCACTACACGAACGTTGTTTCATTTGGCTGAAAACTTCTGTAACGAAGTACCGTTGTGTGCTCTAGTTGATCATTCGCACCCTGCATATCTCTAAGATGCCTGTTACATTTAGTTTCAGATACACAAAATGTTACAAATTTAAGGTCATATATTTTTGTTTCAGTAATGTTTGTACCAAACGCCAAAGGCCATCGACAATTAGTGATAGACGGCATGGTGTTTCACAAAGTGACGACGTATCCCAACTCCAACAAGTCCTATTGGACGTGCAAAAGGCGCAAATTCGGTTGCAAGTCAGCGGTCACCATGTTTGAAGATACTATTATAGGTTACAGAATCGATCACAATCATGAATGATAATTTAGTTTCGATGTTTTACGCGAAGTCTCAACTTTATTATTGTTCATACGATTAAATAATCAAATAAATCGAACGCGATATTCGATAATCATTTTGATATTCGCCAAAATCTATAATACATTCCCAGCCTAGTTTAGGAACTCAGGATGTTAATTATGTTATTATCATTTTGAAACAGTAAATATTACCTGTAGTTTACTAAAATTACTTGACTATTATGAAATAGATAATTGTAATGAGTTTCATCAATAAATATTCCACTTACATTATGCTCCAAAACAATGTATTATATAAACATATATATATAAACTATGGAGACCGCATTATTGTCACCCATGTAGTATAAAAAAATCTGGTTGCACTGCTATTAGCTTTTATCATTGTTTTATTGTATGTAAGCTATAATGTAATTTTGTAAGTAAGTGTGTTATCCTAAATATATATCTGCACGTGCACAAGGGTCACTGAAGGGGTAGACAGAGGTTTGAAGGTACCCACACACCCACTTTCCGCCGGAGATATATTTTAGGTGCCGACGTGACACATGGCGAGTTAATCGCTGTTACTCGCTGTTCGCAGTTATCATTAATAAATATTGAAAAAAGTATGCTTCAGTCTTTACTTAAATGTAATACTTAGTAAGAACTGTACGATAGTTGTTATTTTAAGTAATAATTCCAAATATTTAGGGATATGAACACTATGACGAACATGGAACCAAAACCTGGTGTGTCCGAAATACTGTTTCATTGTCGTATTTTTCATAATCAATAAAAATTTGGCAATGCATGACATGAATGCAAGTAAATTCAAGATCTGTCTCTAATAGTATATTTGGTTGCAGTTCAATGGGTGAGGAAGCCAGACGGCAAGGAGCTGGCGATTATAGACGAGCACACGTTCTATCTGAACATCGTGACGAAGAAGACCTCCACGTGGCGCTGTACTAGAACTAAGATATGCAAAGCGAGGTTCATCGTCGACCAAAATTTGCAGTTCAAAAAGATGTACCTGTTCCACAGTCATCCGCCGCCGCGGTTTGTCATCAACCATGGGGTGTATATGAAGTTGGGGAATAATTGAATTACTTAACATAATAATATAATATATATACCTATGCATAAAATAACATGCCACCGATCGGTAAAGTAAAAATACGACTACGAAGCGTAGCATCTGAAATGCTTTTTCGTCGCTCTCCGCAGCTGAGATATCCGTTATGTCTGGATTGACAGGATTTAGAAGTAGAAAGCATACTATTTCATGCAAGTTAATGTAAATATCATGACAATGGGGCTGCGTCATATTTTTCGATGTATCTTGAGATTGAAATACTAGGCTTGTCGTTCGATCTGAATTGTGACATGGCAATAGATGTCGCAAAACCATCTAAGGGCTATCGCACACATACTATCTTGAAAGCGGACCTTCAACGCTCGACAACGCAAAGTCGTCAACCGCATGGAGACGCGCAGAAGCAGTTTCCCAAAGAAGGTTGACTCTTGTGGTTCGAAAACACCTGGCGATGCTTTTATAATGTTCCCTCGTATGCGTTACTTTATGGAGTTGCATTTTAATTATATTTAACGGTTGAAATTCGGCCTGATCTGTGGCCAAGGTGTTATATGTGCGTAAGATGTATAGGTACTGAAATTGGTTTAAGGCAAACCATATAGCTCCAAGTTTGAGCCTTAAATGTTGTTGTGTGTGTGTGTGTGAAATTAAAAATAGAAATAATCTGTTTTACTGACTGTATGAGCTGGTTTAATTATTCAGATATTTATGGAAGTTTTCTTTTGTTACCACGGAATATACATAGAATATTATTTCCTATAATAAACCTATGTAGCCTTAATTTTATTATACTAAGGGCTGGTTGCTTAGAAACAGCTGAGTGCTGCATAAAAATATATTCGGGCAGAAAAATGTACATGGACAGCCCTTAAATAACTTAACGGCGTACTAACGGCTCGAAGTTTTAGCATTAATAAATGTTGTTCCTTAGTAAGTGTGCAATTAGATATAGTTAGTAATAGTTAAGTGGAACGACGCAGATATTGTACCAAGGCAGTATTGCTTAAGTTCTTCAATCGTCATGCAATCTCATCGAAATCTAAGGATTTGTAACCTACTTCCAGATAATAAATATAATAAAATATTTGACTCAAATCAAGGCAATTCAAAGGCAAGAAGATTAGCACCATTGGCTGCCTGGATAGTATATAATTATATTAGTAGGAGAATTATTTAGAACCAGTATTAAGGTAATTTAGATGAAAATAAAATTCGTCGTGATACAATGATCTACGTCGTTGCAAATAACACTGTATAACATACTAGATTAAGTTATTGTTCTAGATAATATGTACTCTACGTATATACTCGTAATTATTAACTCCTATTATAACAATTAGTGTGGAATAAAAATAAACTCTTTGAAATCTATTTAATTGATATCAGAAATGATCACTCTTTAACCTTTAATTAAAGAAATTCATATTTTGTGAGTATATTTATCGATGTGGTGCACAAGTGGTTCGAGTAGTTGCAAAAGATTGCAAGTTTGAATCCAGACTGTACCAATGAGTTTTTCTGAACTTAAGTATAGTGATAAGTCACACCACGAGCTGCACGAATAAAAACATCGAGAGGAAACCTGCACACATTTGAGAAGAAATTCAATTACGATTGTATGTATAGCCGTCCTTGAGTAACTGCGCAGGGCTCGCCATCTGTCACGTCACCTACAATATACCTCTGGCGGAAAGTGGGTGTGGGGGTATTAGGGGGAAGTCCCGTAACGCCGGACGGCACCTAGCGCCGGACACTCGTACTATTTAAGCAAGTATAACTCTGTTTGATTCAAAGTACAAGTGAAAGGGGCGCGGGGGGCACACAGCTACAGGATCACGCCCACGCGCCGCGGCTCGCCAGTGACGCACAAGGCCACGGCGGGAGCGATCGTTCGCTGTTTTTGGCGAGAAATCACGGCGTCACGTAAATATTGATTTAAGTAATTCTGGAATATTTATGCATTTACATTTAAGTGGTATTAAAAAATAAAAGTAGCACTTGATTGTCATTCGTAAACTGGTAGAATATTATTAGATTTTTCAAACACTTTTGGTATGTACCACTTAATGTACGAAATTGTCTGTCCCTTAGCACCAGACACTAAGTAATCCCTTAGCACCGGACAGTAAACATATTGATATTTTTTGTGAGAATTTACGTTATCTATTCTAATTTTGTTTAAGAGTATAGAGCAACGAAGAGAAGAAAAAGAAAGGATCGTGGGAGCCACAGAGCTTACAAACTACTATTGATAAGGTTATGTCAAAAGAACTGAACAAGCTGCAATGCGATACAATATTCCTAAAAGCACTGTACATGACAAAATAAAGGCGTTAAATCAAGGAGAAGAAGTATCGATGAAACCAAAGTTGGGTAGGTTCACTAGCACCTTCTCAGCAGAGTATGAACAAGTCTTGGTGGACCACGTTAAAGATTTATCTAACAGATGTATGCCGCTCATGAAAAAGGAGTTTCTGAACTTATTCTACGACTTAGCTGAAGTCATGAAGATTCCTCATCGATTTAATAAAGAGGAAGGCACTGCTGGTAAGCATTTTTACTACGACTTCATGAAAAGGCATCCTGACATTTCGCTAAGAGCACCGGAATCGACAAGCATGATGCGCACCGTTGGATTTAACAAACCACAAGTGGATCTATTCTACGACAATCTTGAAAAGCTGAGGAAATAGTACAAATTCACACCCTCAAAAATTTATAACTGTAATGAAACTGGTGTCAGTTGCGTGCACAAACATCAAAAAGTTCTCGCTCCGAAAGCTATCCGTCAAGTAGGAAAGCTCACTTCTGCTGAGAGAGGCAAAAACATCACAGTTTTGTTCTGTATGAGTGCCAACGGTCACTACATACCGCCATTTTTCGTATTTCCTAGGCACAGAATGAATGAAAGGCTTATGATGAATGCTCCAGCTGAGAGCATAGGCGTGGCCCAGCCAAAAGGGTGGATGAACAGTGACTTTTTTTTGCAATATTTAAGAATATTCGTCAAACACACTCAACCAACCAAAGAGAACCCTGTGCTGCTTATACTGGATGGCCATTGCAGCCACAAGAGACTGGCGGTAATCACCTTTTGCAGAGAAAATCATATTCACTTGATGAGCTCACCACGGATCGGCTCATTACGGATTACGACATTGCTGGTTTGGTCAAAGAAGCATTTATAAAAGTAGCTCGACTGGATATTGCAGTGTCTGGATTCAAATGCACTGGAATCTATCCATTTGACAGAAGAACATGAAAGATGAAAAGAAGAAAATAGAATCTAAGTTTAAAGTAGCAATTGGAGGCAAAGGAAAGCAAACCAAAGGAAAGAGCGTAGACAAAGGAAAACAAGAAAATGGAAAAAAGTTGAACTATTAACTGAAACATCTAACACAAACACAACAATTTGCGTAGTTTGCTTAGAAGACACTGACGAAGACTTAGATCCAATGCTCATCCTGTCGTGGATGGGTACATGAAGCATGTGCAGACATTCCAGAGTGTGGAGGTGGCTACATATGGGATTGATGCAGAATATTTTAAAGTGTCCGGTACTAGGTGCCACTTTCGTAATTAAATTTTTTAGTTATAAAAGTTTGATTGATTTTTTTATTTAATTCGATTTGTAACTTTGTTATTTACTATTAGTCATAAATAAATAAACATTTCTTAAAATATTTTTATATTATTTATAAAAAACCTTAGGTGTCCGCCACTAGGGGATTTCCCCCTACCTATACACCTCTGCCTGCCCCATCGGAGACTCTTGTGGGAAGGTTTGCGATAGGATATACCACATATATAGGTACATTATATATAACTCAGTTAATCTGATACAACGAACTATCGGCCAGTGAAAGTCACGTCAAAATCGGTTAAGCCTTTCGGTTGTGGCGGAAAATGGCTGGCAGTAACAGCGCTTTTAACAAAGATTGTAACAGGTGAAACATCTTTGATCATTTCCAACAGAACTTTCATCCTCGTAATTGTTTTATGCAAAGAAGCCCACGCTTACGGGTATATCATGAGCAATGAAATCACTAATGCATATGCTTTTTAACATAATATGTTATATGACTGCTTTTGAACGTGTAATCCATTCCTTACTTGCCTCTCTTTACCACAATCTTCAACGCACTAACTCTTCTTGCGAGCTTTATATAACCAATTAAATTTTACAGTGCAATGGGTCAAGAAGACCAATGGAAAGGACTTGGCTGTTTTAAGAAATTTTATCTACTACTGCCACAAGATAACTGGGATCTCAACAATTTGGCGATGCACTAGAGGTGGTAGGTGCAAAGCGAGGTTTGTAATGGATAAGGATTTCAACATGGTAAGGGGATTATTTGAGCACGGCCATTCCCCCCCTTCGTTTTGTATTCGCAACGGAGTATACCATAGGCTTAGATAGTCAGCTCGAAGGACCATACTTGTAATGCTTTTGTTTACACTGATTGTTTGTGTGTTTGATGTTCGCTTTCAGACGATACTTAGTTAATGTAAATAACTTGTCAGTGATGTTAAATACTTTGATGTTGTTAAAGATAGCAAATAATAATAATATAATATATCCTCACGCCTTCCCACAAGGGTCCCCGAAGGGGTAGGCAGAGGTGTATAGGTAATACCCACACACCCACTTTCCGCCAGAGGTATATTAGGTGGTATATTAATTTTTTTTTAATGCCAGGGGCATAGATCTGGCGTGGGAAATTTGTGGCCACAGATTGTCTTAAAAGAATGAAAAGTTTCGCATCTCAATATCAATGTAAAAAAGTATTTATTTGAGTGTGGAATAGGAAAACGAAACTGTAGGAGATGTTAGTAGTTAGTAAGTTAAGTGGGGTTAAGTTAAAATTCCACGGGCTTAACATCAGTGGGCATGATTGCACGAACATAAAACTTCTTATGTTCAAATTCTAGGTACGTACAAATTGTGTACCAGAAACGATAGTAATATTATAAGAGCGCATAGTATGTTTGTTTGAGCGCGATAATCTCACCGAAACTTCTAGTCAAATTTGATATATATTTATATTAATTTTTATATTAGATACCAGATACCTGGTATTCTGACGATGGCTGTATATCATCATGTATATTTTTACTATCCGCTCATATTTCTGTTATCAGTGGATAATAAAAAAATACCTCTAAATGAGAAACCAGTGTATTACAAATAATTTGAATAATTTAAAATGTTTTATGATGTTGTGACTTGTCATAAGATTCAAATTATGTAACAAATAAAAATGAATGACGTGAAATGTAGACTATTTATTATTAAAAAGGAAAATATGGTTATGCCTAAAGCTTTTTTTTTTTTTTTTTATACAACAAGAGTGGCAAACAAGCATGCGGCCCATCTGATGGAAAACGGTTACCGTAGCCTATTTACGCTCACGATACCGAAGTATCACTTGCGCGTTGCCACTCTGTGTTCGGAGAGTTATACTGTGTTGACAGCATAATGGGTTTAATCCCTCTGCTTCCAGCACAATGTAACAATCCTCCCCCCTCCCCAAGGAGCTCATTACTGGAAACCTTATTCACCGCGTAGGAACACAACACAATAAATTGTGTTATTTGGCTACGGACTTCTATAAGGTGGAGGTCCTGCCCCAGTCGGGCAGCTTCGAATTCGAACGGGAAACCCGTTATGCCCTACCTCTCTTGCTGCAAAGCTGCAAAAATTGTAACATGGCTACAGTGTACTACTTTGTGTACAAACATATACACGCTGAGTCCCCCATACTCTGTGTACATACATGTGTGTCATCACGGTGAGTCCCCATACTTTGTGTACACACATACATATCATCATGCGGAGTCCCCCATACTCTGTGTACACACATGCATATCATCACGCTGAGTACTCAATACTCTGTGTACACACATGCATATTAACACGCAGAGTCCCCCATACTCTGTGTAATATGCTTTATTTTTGCAGTACGATGCGTAACTAAGCAGAATGGGACGCAACTTATTCTAATCGATAATTACACTTTCTACCGCCAGAAACAGACGAAGACTTCGACCATTTGGAATTGCACCATGAGCAGCAAGTGTCGGTCGAGGTTTATCATGGATGTGGACTACAATATTGTCAAACAACATTTTGGTCACTCCCATCCACCCCCCAAGTTTATCATACGAAATGGGTTTTATATTAAAATATAGAGATTATCCACATTTTATTACGTCCCGATAGATACAGTAAGAACTGTTCACTTTCGCTAAACGTTTATTCGATGTCTGAATACTACCGATGCTAGGTTGACATGGACGGTAAAATAATTTAATGAAATAGTTCTGGGAAAGAAATAAGAGACACAGTATTTATAATAGAGGAATAGGGTTACCGTAGTGATTATTTCTTGCAATAGCGCAACAAACGTGACAGTAAATCAGTCAATGCTATTCACATGAGAGTATCGTTATGTAAAATAGTAAAAAAATTTAAAGAATATTATTTCAGTCAGGGCTATATTTTTATTTCAAATTAATAAAGAGTAAATAACATATGTATTAAGATCTTATTTTTGAGAAGAAACGTCTAAGAAGAAATTCAAAGGCGTATGTATAGTCGTGCTGGAGTAACGGCGATGGACTCGCGATCTGTCACGTTGGCACCTAATATACCTCTGGCGGAAAGTGGGTGTGTGGGTATTACCTATACACCTCTGCCTACCCCTTCGGGGACCCTTGTGGGAAGGCGTGAGGATATTATTATTATCTTATTTTTATATTGTATCGTCATGATAACCTCAGGCCGTTTGTGGGAATTAAAATCTCATGAACACTTGTACTACGCTCGTTTTGATTCTATTGAAGTTAATGTTTTTCCATTTCAGCAGTGCAATGGGTGACAAAACACAATGGGACGCGGCTAGCTCTAATAGACCATTACACTCTCTACTGCCAGCAACAAACGAAAAATACAACCATTTGGAGGTGCACCATGAGCCCCAAATGCCGATCGAGAGTTATCATGGATGCGTACTACAATATAGTCAAACAGCATTTGGAGCACACACACCCGCCTCCAAAGTTCATCATACGCAACGGATTTTATGTAAAAATATAACGATTGCCCAACATTAATACAAGTTATATCTTTTTTATTTGTTATCTTTATTTATATTATCCATTATTGTTTCCATATATTGTTCCATCCATATATTGTTTTTTATGTTATTGCCAAACTTGGCAATAAAATACAATGGATATCAATAATTTGTGACGGTGACTGTACCTTCGTAACTGAAAATCACTCGATTTTTTCACTTCAAGTGTAGTAAAAAGTAGGGATGAACTAAAATAGTTCATGACACATTGAACTAGTATTTACGAAGTAATATCTATGAAATATATACTAGCTGTGTTCGTCCGCATAGAATTTAACAAAAAAAATTTTGTTCAATTTAAAAATAAAAGTAGTCTAAATTATTCCTTTTAATGTCAGCTATCTGCCAGTGAACGTCCCGTCAAAATCGGTCGAGAGAGGTTTAGAGATTAGTCGGAACAAACAGACAGACAGAAAAACAAAAAAATTTAAAAACGTGATTTAGCTAGATTGACCATGTATACATCCATATGCATTTAGTAAAAAGTGGTTATTTTAATATTACAAACAGACACTTCAATTTTATTTATTTGTATAGATGTGTTACTTAAATTTTATGATAATCAACACGCAAAGACCCAGACGGGGTAAAGAGAGCGGCAGAGAGAGAAGAGCGCCTCTCTAGTTTGTTTGTTTCTGTATTGATATGCTTTAATCTTAGTTAATTCAACCGTCTCAAATAATAAAATATTTTTATACGTGTATTTTCGGTAAATATAGTTTTTTTGTAAAAAAAAAATAAAGATATTTACACTATGGAAGGTTCTCGAGGTCTTGCCATGAGAAAGCCATCATAATGCAATAACACTTAGCAGGAAATCGAGACAAAGGGACGCAATTAAGAACGGACGTAAACAACATGGCCGACGAAGTTGTTTTCGTCGGCCCGCTATTGTTCTGCGGATCCATTCACACGGTTATTCTACGAAAATCTTAATGGCGGTCTCGAGCCTTCTACCGGTGTCTAGTACGACGTGCCGGTGCCATTTAAAAGGCGGCACCCAATACGAGCGAACGTGATTACATGTCTGTGTATCCAGTGCTTTATCAGTGACTTTTGTGAGTTTTTCAGTTCCTAGTGAATACTGGGTTGTACTAGTGCTGTGTTGTAGTGTACGGCTTTACTGTGACACTGTTCGGAAATATTCAGTGTTTGAACAAACTGTCGTTTTTAACAATATTCATGACATCTGATGTTACAAAACGAAACGTCTACAAATATAGGAGACTGTTGATTATTTCCTTCCTTTTCTCTATCGTATAAAATGTTAAATTTAACAAATTTCTATTACTTAGGTAAGGCGGGAGAGCTTTCATCGATCATGACTGAAACGCGCTACATTACAAGGAAAGGTGATAAGGTGCTCTTATGTGGAGGCTACCAAAACACCATCAGGAGAAAAAACAAATGTGGAACAACAGTTGGGCCATGTTGTAATAGGAAATGTGCAGGAAAAATAAAATATATAAAAGCAAATATATCTTTTATACACTTCGTTTAAGCAAGACCTTACATGCCAACCTGGTTTAAGAATCATCATTGCTATCCAGCGTGGCAATACAGCTAGTCTTCTTAGCTCGTTACGAGGGATACTGATACGGGTCACATATTTTATTGATAATATTGTTTGTACAATGTCTATTTGTTGAGTATAAGACATGTCAATGAAGATTTGCAAATAAACTAATATCATAAAAAGCGTTGCATTTTTATTATTCGGTTTAAAAAAGTTTTTAGACGAGTTTATCCTTATAAAATTATTGTGTTTTCTTTGTTACAGTACAATTGCTGACGAAAAAGAATGGGACAAAGCTACTTCTACTCGATAAATACACATTTTACCGTCACCAGTGCACCATGACTACGACGACCTGGAAGTGCACAGCGGGGGCTAGATGCCGGTCTAGGATCATTATGAATACTGATTCCAATATTTTGAGACAATATATATACCACACTCATCCTCCACCAAACTTTATCATATACAAGGGATTTTATACAAAAATATAGTCATTATAAAACATACATCACAGCGAGTCCCTCACTGGGTAGGTAGAGGAAGTTCCAGTTCTCTCTTGACTTCATAGCTCTGCTTCATGGAAGATTATACAAATATATAGTAACAAAATATCGTGGTATTATTTCCATCACATTTATCCGTAGAATGGACGACGAGCTCACAGAAACTTAGACCTTGAAATATGTAATAAGAATGTACATTGCGAAGCATATATATACATTTGTTTCGAAATATAAATTGTCACACGCATAACACACAAATATATATTGTGACGCGTATAAATAGTGACAAAAATCTAGCACACATGTGAAAAAATCGCGATCTCTAACGGGAAAGGCAGAGAAAATAGAGCACCTGGCTAGTTCTCATTTACGAATTATTATTAAAGTCCCACTAAAACAGTCATGGAAGAGCCCTAGTTCAAAGACTAGTTTCTACCGGTAAGCTGTAAGTAGTAATTTTCAGAAGAACAAAATAAGAAGGTAGCCTTAGATATTGCGAAGGCTATAATATAGTTCGTATGTGAAATCTAGACAAATCAGACATTAGAAGAAATGGTGTTGTAGGTTAATATAAAATACTTTATGTTGTTGTAAATACATTTCAGGACTGGCCATTGAACTTGGCACTATTTAGATCACACTTCTTAATTTTTTTGTTTCATTTTGATCTTGGCTCTTATTTCACATTTATGTTTTTGATGGGATATCATCACTTTTTGTACAGAAATTATTACAATCCGTGTTGGATTTTCGTGTTTCATTCATAATAAAATTAATACCAAAAGGTTTTTGTTAATCTACTGTATTTTCCTACGTTTACCGGGTATAATTGTGTTAATGTGTTATTTTCTTGTAAATTTGAATTGAATTGAGAAGAGTGAATTTTTTTGTTCATTTGCGCTGTCAGTTGTACTTTACAATAGAGCTCTCTTTTGCCTTTTCTTTTAATAATAATAATTAATACTAAATTCCTGTTAATATAATAACGTAATAAATACGGAAGTCGACTATACTCTTAGTTAAGTCGTTTTAAGTACTAAAACTGATAAGTATGAATTAAAAAAAATTAAGGGTGGTATTCCACTCATTAAATATTCATGTGAAGACCTTAAAATCCACATTAAGACCGGACCTGATTCTTACATGACAGGCACTATAAGTAAGTGTTCCTATGTAAATGACATGATAAAAATCTACTATCTCTGATTTATTCCAATTACCTATTTGGATTCCAAATTTGAGCTTTCTAGGTCACCTGGAACTGGGTTAGACTTTCGATATATAGGTCAGTAAGTGTAAAAATTCGAGTTCAGACAACATGTTTTAAGAGACGCTACGCGTCGTTTAAGCAATGTGACAAGCTGGTTAAAACATATTTTGCTCAAAGGATAACCACTGTTGTCCAGCGTAGCAATACAGCTAGTCTTCTTATCACATATTAATATATATAAATAATAATACACATACAAATAATAACACATTTAGCATATTTTATCTATAATACTGTTTGTACGATGACTATTTATTGAGGAGGACACAGGCCAATGAAGATTTGCAAATAAACTGACATCCAAAAAAGCGTAGCATTTTTTGTTAAATTTGAACTAGAAGTTCAAATTCGGTCGAGTTTATAATATTAATGTGATTTTTTTTGTTACAGTAAGATTGGTGACGAAAAAAAATGGGACAAAACTACTTCTAATCGATAGCTACACATTTTACCGTCACCAGTGCACCATGACTACGACGACCTGGAATTGCACAGCGTGGTCCAAATGCCGTTCTAGGATCGTTATGGGTACTGATTCCAATATTGTGAGGAGAAAGGTAAACCACAATCACCCTCCACCGAAGTTTGTCATATACAAAGGATTTTATACCAAAATTTAGTAAATATAAAATATGTGTACATCGCGGCGAGTCCCTCATGGGGTAGGTAGTGAGAGTGCCAGTTCTCTCCAGGGTTCATAGCTCTGCTTCATGGAAAATTATACAACTGTAATAAGTTATATAAGTCTGGAGAGATATTATTTATTAAATATTAAAATTATACAACTGTAATAAGTTATATAAGTCTGGAGAGATATTATTTCCGTGGACGATAAAAAATAAATACTATGAGGACATCGAATAATTTCTGATGAACATGTATTTTGACTCCATTAGTTCAGCAATATTTTTATGTCATACATGTATAGTCATGTAGAATACCGTTAAGGGAATTGTTTTACCCTTAAAAGTAATTTAAGATTTTGATGTAGTACATGGATATGGTCGGTGGCCGTTATACATTCTTATAAATACTATTATTATGATAGGATATGTCTAATCTAAGTTTGTTAAAAAAATTTACTTCAATTATGATGATTATGTAGTAATATATTTTTAACATAAATGTTTTTTTTTTATCGGCGAAAATCCCAAAAATTCATAAAATCAGCTCACTGTTTTCGATAGTGTTTTCTAAGCAAATATATTTTTGTTGCAGTACGATGGGTGACAAAGGAGAATGGAACTCAATTAATTCTAATCAACAATTACACTTTTTACCGCCAAAGAACATCAAAACATACATCGGTCTGGTATTGTACCATGTGGTCTAAATGCCGTTCGAGCTTTATCATGGATGCGGATTGCAAGTTTATAAGGAAATGTCTGGACCATAATCATCCTCCTCCTACATTTATTGTACGCAATGGACTTTATATTAAAATATAGTTGATATATGAAACATCTTTCATTATTGGTGCAAGGATTTAGCCATTAAATTAATGACAATAATTTTATTGTATTTCCATTACACCTATTATTTTGTACCTATTACAAGTTATTGCTTCACTATTGAAGGAAAACATCGGGAGAAATTCTTAATATTCATATATTATATGTATAATTCAAAGACCTATCCTGTCTGTCCTCCACATCTGTCTCGTTGCCAAATATATCACCGGCGTAGAATATATCTCCAGCGAAGAGAGGTTGAGACATTGGTGTTACAGTATTGTAGGAACACGTAAAGATAGTAATGATGATGTATCACAGTAAGTGGTTGCTGCAGCAACACGGCCACTAAACCTCCTTAAGTAATGTTTAAACTATACACATGTACTCGTAATAATTGTTCATTTGCTGTCACTGTTAGTCTGCAACTCTCCTAGATTCTATGTATATAGGTATATTTCTTTTTATAGTTTCGTGGGCGAGGAAGTCCTGTGGTAAGGAATTGGCGATTGTGAATGGGTATACGTTCTACAAGCACCGGTTTGCTGGAAAGAACACATACTGGGGCTGCACCATGGGGGGTCAGTGCAAGGCGCGGCTTGTCCTCACCTCCGACTGGCCCAGGCTAGTGGTGCGCTCGCGCTTGGACCACAGCCACGATCCGCCTAACTTCGTAATCAACGATGGAGTCTTGATCAAATACTAGTGAATTTCGTTACGACATACCGCTTTGGTAATGCGCAGGTATTAGAGGCCCTTCCCTGACGTGTACGTATGTCGTTCAAGAGTGGGATAGATGTGTTTGATGTTTATAAATATGTACCTTTCTAAAATCTAGCCCTTGTATTTGTGATGAAGCAGACAAGTCATGTATCAAATGCTAATTAGAATGTTTAGTATTCAATGTTAATTTGCTTTAAGAGCCTTCAATATGCGAGCGATACCTCTGGTGTTCCAAGCGCCTTTAAGCCGCTGTAACCGCTTACTCTCAAGCGGACCGCACGCTTGCTAGTCACCTTAATGGTATAACATTACTGATATTAGCTTTCTGTTACCATGGTAATTATTTATAAGGTCCGAGGATCCGTATAGATATACTTATGTATTTTTGTGAAAAAAGAAGCGTTTTATTTTCGTAGTTTAACAGCATTCCAAGATGCACAGCGTGTGTCAGTTGCGGTGGAGCGGTAAAACACTCAGACAATTCTGTACATACAATCAACTTGCTGATATAAGTAGTATGGATAATATAAGTATTCATATTGCAAGATAGAATATATCACGTGTTTTAAGGCGAAGGAAAACATCGACAGGAAACCTGGATGCGTTTGAGAAAAATGCAAAGACGTATGTATGTATGTATACTGCTTGAGAAACAGCGATGGACTCGCCATCTGTCACGTTAGCACTGAATTATATTTTTAGTGACGTTGTTGTGTGAATACGTGCCATAAATCTATATCTATACTAATATTATAATGAGGAATTTGTATTTTTGTGTATGTGTATGTTTGTAATGAATAAACTCAAAAACTACGGTGCCGATTTCAAAAATTCTTTCACCATTGGAAAGCTACATTCACCTTGAGTGACATAGCCTATATTTTCTTTTATCAAAAAATACTAATGGCCACGCGTGCGAAGCCGGGACGGGCCGCTAGTGCTGAATAAATTTAATTCTATTGTATATATGCAGCAGTTTCTTATATGCCATCTCGGCTTTGTACCAAAAATCACAGTCATTAGTGGACAACATGCTGGAGCCAATCGTTCTAGTGCTATATACTAACGGTGTGTGGACCTATCCCTCTCACTCTCCTCATCTTCCTACCATACGGTAGGAATATGAGAAGGAGAAGGCCATGACTAGCTGGTAGAAACATATTTTGCTCAAAGAATCATCATTACTATTCTATGTGGCAGTACATATATAGTCTTCTAAGCACGTTGCCGACGGCTACCGAAATGCATCAAATATTTGATCGGTAATATATTTGTACAAAGTCTGTTTGTTGAGGAGAATAAGTAGCAGACCAATGAAGACTGCTCTCATAAAAAGCGTTTTTTTTTTTGGTAAATTGGTTTTAAAAAGAGCTTTTAGTGGAGTTTATTCATAACATTTATGTGTTTACTTTGTTACAGTAAAAAATTTCCGTCATCAGAGCACCATGACTGCGACGACTTGGAAGTGCACCAAGGGGTCTAAATGCCACTCTGGGATCAATACGGGTACTGATTCCAATATTGTGAGACAAAATGTAAACCACAATAATCTTTCACCGAAGTTTAAGCATATACAAAGTATATATGTTCCCTGTGTTATTCAACGTAGGGGACGTTGAATAAAATATTTTGATATATATCCTCACTACTTCCCACAAGGGTAGGCAGAGGTGTATAGGTAGTACCTACACATCCACTCTCCGCCAGAGATATATTTTAGGTGCTAACGTGACAGATGGCGAGTGAGTCGCCGTTACTCAAGCACGACTATACATCCGCCTTTGAATTTCCGAGCCTGGTTTTGAGCGAAAGTAAAATAGTGGAAACTATACTTTACAGCTATTAAATTGCACCATTTTTCATAACCTATTCTCAATTGAAATAAAAAAAGTTAAGATAGAAATCTGCGGACAAAAAGGTGAGGCACAAATACTACGACTTCCGTGTTTAAACACAGGTAAACGCACATACTTGCGATCAAATTACGGTCTTACACTATGGCGACGTGACATCTATCTATCTATTTAGCCTTTTTTTATCCAGAGCTTATCTCCTTTGGTGTATTGTTATAGAATATCTCTAAGCTCCGTGTGTCGCTTGATAAAGGCCTTCTCTAAAATTTTCCATTGTTTTCTGTCCCTGGCTACCCTCCTCCAGTTCTGGTCTTTCGTTAATATTAAATCACGATTTTTACGGCAACGTGACATAGTGTTTCCAAAAACTTCCTCACTTTACAGTTCAAAGCGTTGTGTCCTAACTTTTTAATTTCATATGAGAACCTTTTTATTATTACTTCCCAACAATGTAGTATGGTAACATTCTAATGGTAAAAACATCACACAGAATAAAAAAAAACATTTCAGAAAATCAAGCAATACATGACCATGTCCTTGAGATGAGCACTAAGCGGAGAAATTGTGCCGGGTGCTACGAGAGACTGCGGAGAACCTTAAGTAGTACCCAAGCAAAACAAAAAGTTAAAAAAATAAAAAAATATTGTAGGAAATGCAACCAAAACCTTTGCGTGACATGTTTTAACGACAGGCATAAATAAGCAAATAAAAAGCATTTGCATTTATTTTACGATACTTCTGTTTTCTTTCGAGATCCCCTTATTTTTCTGTCCCATTACTACTAAAAATACTAGTGCGGTTCTGGTCATTTCGGCCTGCCGCTTTCCTTGGTTTATTTCTCATTTCCTGTTTGGTAGATCCAGAGGCGAATTGAACCTAAGGAAGTTGTGTTCAATGTTGTTCAAACAGTACAAAAAAAATATGTTTTCGCAATGCTATAGCATTTTAATCTACCCTACTCCTGCTGGGTCGAGAAGGAACTGCCACGCACTGGCAGATGATATCGTTGCGGGCGCATTTCTACCCGACGCGACGTACCAGATAAAGGTTTATGATGTTACTTGCCGTAGGGAAGATGTTAACCACTATTTTATGTTTTTAGAAACGACATCAAATAATCAAACACGTCATCTCATAAGATGTTCGAAGAGGAGAAAATGTGTTGATTGTTACGCCAAATTGCCTAACGTAGTACATATATAGGTATTGCCTAAACAATTACATAAATAATAGTTTATTAAAGAAGTTAAAGACAGAAAATCAGCTCTCCGTTTGGGATATAATGAGATGAAGGTATGCTATATAAGCATGCATATGGGATAGTGTTTTCTAAGCAAATATATTTTTGTTGCAGTACGATGGGTGACAAAGGAGAATGGAACTCAATTAATTCTAATCAACAATTACACTTTTTACCGCCAAAGAACATCAAAACATACATCGGTCTGGTATTGTACCATGTGGTCCAAATGCCGCTCGAGCTTTATCATGGATGCGGATAGCAAGTTTATAAGGAAATGTCTGGACCATAATCATCCTCCTCCTACATTTATTGTACGCAATGGACTTTATATTAAAATATAGTTGATATATGAAACATCTTTCATGATTGGTGCAAGGATTTCGCCATTCAATTAATGACAATACTTTTTTTTATATAAAAATATAGTTGATATATGAAATATGGGTTTTAAGGCTTTTTTTATTTCCTTTAGATACACATGTTATATTAAATAGCTTTTTGATTCGCAATTGGAATCGGTGAAGATGAACATAATGAGGAATCCTTAATATAATAATTGTTATGAATTGAAAGTATGTATAGTCGAGCTTGAGAAGCTGTGGTTCACTCTCACTCTCCTCCACATCTGTCACGTTTGCATACATATAACGCTGCGGCGAAGAGAGGTTGGGACATTAGGAAAACAGAATTGTGGGAGGACGTAAAGATATTATTTATCTATTACAGAATATATATTTTCGTTGCCCTAGAAACGGTTCTCGAAGCAAATCATTATTCTATGTACCCACTTTTAAAACTAATTATGCTGAAAATAGTTTTGTTCCAAGAAGTTGCAACTCATATAACTCTAAATATATAGACGAGGATATTTTTAATATTTCTTTGATTCAATTTAAATTTAATTTGTGTAATAAATACGGTTACATATAAATAAACAAGAACTGGATGTGTTTTCTTACTGCATAATGTATATTTAGTTATGTCATGCATGTTAAAATAATTTTGTTTCTTTCTGTGGATACTGTTTGTCGTTTATTATCGTTTGTTAAGTTTATTGTTTTTTGATGACTGTTTGTATCCCGAATAAAAAAAAAAAAAAAAAGTAGTAATGATCCTCCTTACTCGTTCAATCGCGTATTCTGCAACACTCCTAGGTCCTATATACATAGGTAAATTTATTTTTATAGTTTCGTGGGCGAGGAGGTCCTGTGGTAAAGAATTGGCGATTGTGAATGGGTATACGTTCTACAAGCACCGGTCTGCTGCAAAGAACACATACTGGGGCTGCACCATGGGGGGTCAGTGCAAGGCGCGGCTTGTCCTCACCTCTGACTGGCCCAGGCAGGTGGTGCGCTCGCGCTTGGACCACAGCCACGATCCGCCTAACTTCATAATCGACGATGGAGGAGTCTTGATCAGATTGTAGTGAATTTCGTTACATCATACCTGCGCATTACCAATGCGGTAATATATACCTTTCAACGTGTACGAATGCCTATCGTTGTTCAAAAGTGGGAAAGAGATAGATGTGTTTGACGTTTATAAATATGTCCCTTTCCCACGTCATGGTAATACATGAACGAGAATCCTGGCCTTGTATTGTGATGTTTGTTGAATTATTATTACGTGTAACAGACAATTGTAAAATGCTAGAATATTTAGTATTTAATTTTCATTTAATTACAGGACCTGAAGTGGTATATTCATGTCAGAAATGAATTAATAAAATAGACATGTTTTGTTCGATACGTACACCTATACTCATACAATTTTATACTCTGCTATAAGATATACTTATATAATTTTTGCTGAAAACTAAGCGTTTAATTTTCGTCGTTTAAATAGCGTTCCAATGGGTCTTACCAGTGACCAACTAACCCCAAAATGTATCGCGTGTTAGTGCGGTGCAGCGATACAACACACAGACAATTTGTACATACAATCAACCCTACTTTCTGCTATAAGCAGTATGGATAATATAAGTATTCATACTGCAAGTTATACTACTTATTGCAACGATTCGTTTTTTAAATTAATTACAGTGATTAGTCACACCACGAGCTTTAAGACGAAGGAAAACAACGAGAGGAAACCTGGAAAAATACATAGACGTACTGCTTGAGAAACAGTGATGGACTCGCCATCTGTCACGTTTGCACTTAATTATGTTATAAGCGACGTTGTTGTATGAATACGTGCTGTTGAAATAATTTAATTCAGTTGTATTTATGTTGCAGTGTCGTATATGACATCGCGGCGAGGCAACAAGACGCTCTGTGTAGCGGGCTACACCTTCTATCCCACACTGACCACCAATCGCAAGACAAGATGGCTCTGTACGAAAAATCACAGCAAGCGTTGTAACGCGAAACTTTTTACCTACGATGATGAAATTATAAGAATTGATAACAGACATACCCACCAATGAATGCGCATCAAAATGTGTATGTTTTTTACGAACAAAATTATTAAGATTCCTATTATTCTAACGTAGAATAAACGGGCGAAACCGTCAGATTCCGTAAATTTATATAAATAGTTAAAACTGTTTTTTTCCGCGAATACATAATGTCACTATACTAGATATTTAATGAACAATTAATAGTCTGTATTTGGCTGGATTTAGGTTTCTTATGGTTTAGAATAAGAATACTCATTACTTTTTTAATGAAATGTACTAAAGTAATAAAAGTAATAATTATTAGTAGAAATTATTATATATCATTGTGCAAGAAGAGGCAGAGGAAGGCCACGTTCCAACTACCTGGATCAAATAGATCGGACTCTGAAGGACGGGAACGTTAAGAGTACTCGAAACCGACGAGCATGTATGAAGAGATTGATGAATGTGGACGAAGCGAAAGAGGTATGTAAGTCTAGAGAGAACTGGCGCTCTATACTCTCTGCCTACCCCGTTAGGGACTT
>JACCPG010004798.1:0-20116 GCA_016069955.1 Drepana arcuata | reverse complement strand
TTGTCTAAGGCCGATTATTGAAATGGCGACGTATTAAATTGATAGCTCATCGTGCGCGGTAATAGGGACTAATACGAGATAATTACAGGCAGCCGCGCTCACAGTAGTCGATAAAGATATAATTCTTCGTTGAATTAATGAGTGTTTCGTGCGTGATACGAGCAGCGTGTGTCGTCGGTTCTCGCAACTCTGCACTCTCTAGTACTTGACGAGTTCTGCTTGCAACACGCAATGCTTGGTAATGTCATGATCGTTTCATTATTGATGATCAATGTGTATCATTTCATTTGTACGCTGTCATTGTAGCTTTCAATTAACGCTGTCGTACTTTGTATCGACAGGAAATGAACACACGACTGCAAGCAAATTGCTTATAATTCTTTTTGCTTATTTCCTTGGATTGCTGCTACGTGTAGATGTAGGTGTAGGTATTTATTAATTAAATTATTTATTTTTAGGTAGCTGTAGCCCGGGGCTTCATCTGCATTAAATTTGATTATCCGCTTAATATCTATTAATATTAAAATCTATCAAATTTCTTACCAAATTTTTGCGACTAGTACCTATAAGTACATACGTCTTTGAATTTTCTTTCAGGTCTCCTCACATGTATCAATTTCTTTACCGAAAAGCGTGGTATCATCACTACCATCACACAGAAAAGCACTCATAGGTGCAGTCGAGATACGAGCTGGCAAACGTTGCACACGTTGCACACCATTCGAACTACTCGGGCGCGACTTAAATTCTGTCTGCTCAAAAAGAACTAACAATTTATAATATCGACAAGATCTACACAAGATTTGATTGGTCCTGCTCAGCATGCCTAAGTGTCCAGCGTAATACTGATGTATTAAACATCCCTTATAAAGATTACACGAGCTATTAAGCGGTACCTTTGCGAAGTATCGAGCAATCTTGGAGGTAATTGCCGCTTTGCTGAGAACGTCGAAATTTTAATTAGTTGGCGAGCGAGAACAGTCATCCATCAACGAAACTGAAGGTGTACACACGGCTTAGGAAGATATTTATATATCTTCACGCCTTCCCAAAAGGGCTCCCGGTGGCACAGGTAATAAATAATACACCCAAATTTTGCTCTAGATATATTTAGGTGCCAAATTGACAAATGGTGAGGACCATCGCCATTCCTCAAGCACGACTATTAACACTTACGTCTTTGTTTTCTTTCAAATGTAGGTATGCAGGTTTCCTCTCGATGTTTTCCTTCAACATATAGCTCGTGGCTTGATTAATAATAATATATTTAAGAGCTTATTTTATTTCCCAAGGACAGCTTCAATATGTAAGAATATCCATGGCTTATCGTGGATATCTCTACAAAAATATCAGTAGCATCAATAACTTTAGAAAATATTGTCCTGTTATAATTTTCTGTGTATGTGTGTCATATCACGCTTTTGAATATATAATTGGAATGTTTTACAATTTACGGTGATTTTAGAAGCCGTTCTTTTAACAATGTCTAATGATTTGGCCATTTATAATGTGCTAATAGCTGTCAGTGGCGATCAGATAGATGGTATCCAAAAATTACAATCCTTGCGGACTCAAATGGCACAGCCGCCGGCAAAGTATATTAAGTGACATCAACCACGTGAAAGGCGGATATGATGGAGTATATTTATGAGTCGTGGCGGCTGTTAGGCTTGAGTTGTCACTTGCAAAGTATAGTTCGCAGGTTCAGTACTAGCAGGTCCTTCAATGTTACCTACCCCTAAGGTTTTTATCACGCTTTCAATGTTACCTCCCACTAAGGTTCATGCTACTAACCTGATAATGGCCTGCTTAATTGAAAGCGGTTACCGGCTTCTCTGGACACTGGCAACACCATTGGTAGGTAGCGCTCGCATGCTATCATGCCTGCAGGAATCTTATTGCATCCTTCTTGAAGAACTTCATGTAGGTAGTTGTTGTGTAACTAAAGGTCACAATTTGACGATGGCGATAAATAAGAAATTACAATTATCAATAGCTGTAACTTCATGTCTTTAGATATTAACATTGGTTTGTATTTCATGTAGATCCTAGAAT
This sequence comes from Drepana arcuata, assembly GCA_016069955.1. NCBI lineage: Eukaryota > Metazoa > Arthropoda > Insecta > Lepidoptera > Drepanidae > Drepana > Drepana arcuata. The sequence goes on along the minus strand of JACCPG010004798.1, from coordinate 18,061 downwards.
TACATATGTACCTACGTGAAAATATAGAAGTGCGTGTAGGTACTGTCACGCCTTCCCACAAGGGAAGGGGTAAGCAAAGGTGTGTAAGTAGTTGCCACTGACACTTTCTGCCTGAGATATATTTTAGATGCCACCCTGACAGATGGCGAGTCCATCGCCGTTACGCAAGCACGACTATACATACATCTTTGATCTTCGTCTCAGACGTAATCAAAGTTTCCTCACAATGTTTCCGATCGCCTTAAAGATCGTAGTGACAAATTACTGTACTTGAAGTCGGTCTTATTTGACTTCCGGATTCGAATCTGCAATACTGGCATCAAATTTCATCTTCAAATACGAAACCTGAGTATTAGATATTTTTTGCAACATCGCAGTTGCCCGAGACTAAAAGCAGGTAGCCGAATCCAATATCGTATCAATCATAGTGATCAACATAATAAAACCCATCTTTATATGCCAGACTTAATCATAAAACATATGAATAAATTAGCAAACAGGTGATTAATCAGATATACCATAAAAATGCTAATAGCCAGCTATCTGCATAACTTAATATAAATATCTAACTGCTTGAGTTTAATTTAATTAAAAGTTACTTTATTAAAAGATATGTTTACCCACCACCTAGTAGCGGTAAGTCCGCTGAAACGTCAAAGCGGAAGGAACCGCCGAAGAAGGAGGGAAATCTCGCGAGTCTGTACCCTGTGAATAAAACAAGTGGAGACCTGCATAAAGCGAGTGGAGTCGTTCCTCTCGATGTTTCCTTCACCGTAAAGCTCGTGTTGTGAGTAATCACTGTACTTAAGTTCAGAAAAACTCATCGGTACGGGTCATAGTCGGGATTCGAACTTGCAATATTTGCGTTGCAGGCGACTACTCGAACAACTCGGCCACCACGGCTCACTTTTTTTATTACCCTGCAGACAATCAATCAATTGCAAAAAAAATGTTTTATTGATTGACACGACATACATAAATTGTTTTTGAAACGATCATAGAAAGATAATTGTATATAGATAATAAAATATATTGCAGTCCATTTAAATCAGAGTAATTAATTCAGCGATACGCTATTGTTAATCGCAGCGTGTACGGTACTTTCGATCCATCAAGCTCGTCAAAACAATTGAATTGAATAATAACGCAGGCGCAACAAATCGTGACCGCGCGCCGTCAGTAAAAACTGCTGTGTGTGCGGTTATCCGATTACACACATAACACAATAATAACAAGCTTTTATAGAAATGTGCCATACTGGACCATTTATGGAGTGCTATGCGCCGCTATATTCGCCGCGAGATGGTTCTGTCGACTAGATAGTTATCCCTTCCAAGATGAAGAATGAGTAGAGAAAGGTCGACTCTGGCCGCATATGAACTAACTTTAGATAATTAGTTTACTACATTAACAAAGAAATAACGAAATAATATATCCTGTGCAATATAAACAGTTTCTTAAGTTCCCATTAATATAAATATATTTTTTAGAAAATAAATGTAGGTATGTTATGTATAAGATATTAAGGTTAGAATACGTTAGTAAGTACCTAAATTGTTCCCCTTTTTATAATTCGTGTCCCTCTCATAAGTTGCTGTGCCCCACAGGGTCCACTGTAAACCCTGATATTATATATTATGATGTAAGTTGAATATCAATAAATAGTTATGGATTTTGAAAAACTAATCGTTATTGACCTGAAAGCATTTATTCCAACGAAGGATGGAAGGAAAAAAGTTAAATATATACAGAATATGACATAAAAAATAAATGTGGACTCAAAAAGCTACTCAGGTAAATTAGCCAAGCCAAGTGACAGGCTAGTGTGTGCGTTCGGTGGAATGTGTTGTTGTCACGCGGTGTTACTACATTACGATTGCCGACTCGCACGAGCTTTCTACAATTTGACTGAGAATAAAGGAGGCGTTCGTTTATCGAGAGAACCACGAACAAAAGCGCTTATGGCTCGTCTTAATTAATATGATTAATGACGCGGGCCGCGGCACGGTTTTGAGCTCGTTACCGTTGTAATCGAGAAATAAATTAATTTTATTAGTAGTCCTTTCTAATAGAATACGGGCAAATTGCTTCCAAACGATTGATCCAACGTTTTTCGGGCGGTTACAGTTCTCTAATATAAAATTCGAGCGTTAACATCCACCGATTATAATTATTATTTACGACACTATGCATATTATATAAGCATATAAAAAGGAAATGTTGATAGTCCAATGCAGGGAGACCCTACTATAAACTAGGAAGACGTCTGACCATTCACAACCGACTTATGGTTTTATAATTTACTTTCGTTTTAATTAATTCCAACCGAATTACTTGCCCACTGGTTTTTCATGCATAATATTATAACATATTCTTGTAACTTTATTATGCATAGGTTTAATGCTGAGTGCCTTTTAATTAAACCTCCGTTTACTCTTCATATGTCCATGAAGAGTAAAATATGCATGGGTTTTTATAGTACACCTTATTTACAAGTGAAAGCCACTTTAAAATTTTCTGTTATTAGCACGAGCATTTAAACAAATACTATCGCGTAAACGCATTACTCTTAAAAACATAAGTATCAATTTTTTTCCCATGTTTCTAAACGAACGTTACACTACATTTTGTATACGTAACTTTCAACCTAAGAGTGAAGTAAATAGGGTAGAGTTTACAGTGCAGACGAGGTTGCCCGGGGCTGAGATCGTGGCAGAGATAATTAGAGGCCGCGGCTCTGTGGGAGCCATAAAAACGGCAAATTGACCGGCGGGATAACCAGAAAGGCACAATGTGTTAGATAATAATTTCCAAATTACAGGTTACGCCAGTCCGCGAGCGCGGTCGGCGGAGCTCTTTTTTCTCCGGCCGACTGAGGTGCTAAGGGCAGGCTAATTATTATTTGGGTATCAAAGCGAAGATTTTAGTGCACCTGCTACCTGTATAAATATTTATTATTAAAAAGTTACAACTCTAATGTTTATGGAATCCAATTTTTATCAGCCACTTAAAGTTGTTCTTAATCTTGATACGAAGATAAGGGCTTCTTTAATGAATGAAAAGGAGGATTTCATTGGGGAAAATATCTGTTGTCATCTCATTAAGTAGTTATCCGAATAATATAACTTGGGGCTGTTAGGGTATAACTACATACTATACGGTTTTTCATGTTTTGTAAATTAAAATTGTTGTTAATATGTATGTACTTATTATATATAATACTTATTATATACGGTTAGTATATACATTCTTAAACATCTCGATCACTGGAAATAAAGTTTAGTTTAAATAAGTAACCTATATTTGCAACGATATAAATTTTTACACTTTTTTAGAATTTAAACTCATATAATTAGTTATATCAAAATTATCAGTTTGTAAGTTTGTATAAAACCTCCGATTCTACATGTCCATCCAATCCATCCAATTTCAGAAAAAAATTACTGTAGCGAGCAAAGCTATAGGTAAAACTAGTCTATACTAATATTAGAAAGCTGAAGAGTTTGTTTGTTTGAACGCACTAATAGGAACTACTGGTTGGAATTGAAAAAATATTTTTGTGTTGGATAGTCCATTTCTCTAGGAAGGCTTTAGGCTATATAACATCATGCTACGACCAATGGGAGCGAAGCATAAATGAAAAATGTTGCAAGAACAGGAAAAAATATTCCATTTTGAGAGCTTCCGTTGCGTGTGCTGCGTAAATGGTTTAAGTTACGAAAATATCACGTATGAGGGAATTGTTCCTCTTTAAAAGTTTAAAAAAAAAGTCCGCGACAGTATATGTCTATCTTTTAGGATTGACTCACTATTACCTTTTTATGGCAATTAAGTCCGCGATGGGCTCCTAAACAACCTAACCGATTACAATCGAATTTGCACACCGTGTGCAGTTTGATCCAACTTAAAAGATAGGATAGCTTACATCACAATTGGACTTGGATTGGCGCTGCGATCGTGTTTCAGGAAATTTTACTTCTTCTCCCGGGCGAAGCTGGGGGGGACAGCTAGTGTGTAATAATCTCGCTAGCGATTATCAACTATTATTATTTTTATATTGTATACAGGAAGTACATATCACGAGGTATGTACTTCACATCCGTCTATATATTCAAATGTGCCGATGTTCTTGCACTTAACCGCAATTGTTAATGCTCGTATAATTTGAGCCGGATGTATTCTTACTGATTAATAACTTAATCACTTACCTTAGGTTAGTAATTAAGCAATTTATTGGGTAAGTGGCCCTACCTATAATGGTAGTCATAGTAGTGTGCCTATTAATTAGTGTTAGGTAGAAAGGACAATAGGATCTTCCCTTATTTGACATTAGCTAGTAAAAACAATGGATGGCCCGGCGCGCTCCCGGCCCGACCCATTGGGCGGTTATTGTGGGGCGGGGCGTCTCCCCACCATAGTCGTCCTAGATTTGTATTAGGGTTTTGTTATTGTCTATGGGATTTGCATGAGAACTGTCAACTAACTTTCTAACAAAATGTGTGTGCCAATGGCATTGTCTTTGATTTTTTTAATAGAAACTTATTGCTAGTTAAAGTGTATTTTTTTAAGTCCCATTAAGTCCCACTGTTGGGCAAAGGCCTCCCCTCTTGCTTTCTATCTACTATGTACCTTTAATTTATTTATGTTTTGGTTGATAATACATACTATGTTTGTATATAGGATAAGTATTTAATTATGCATACAAATTGGTATACCTACAACATTATATATTTAGATATAAATTTATTACCTAATTGCTTATTACTTATAATGATATTGTTTCTTTTTACATACCTATATTATTTGTTTTATCCAATATTATTAGACAATAGCCTGAAACAAATATGTTTACATATAATTTTAAAACACATGCTGTTAGTACGAGGTTTCCTTAAAGATATTTTTATCTAAAGCAGTTTGAGGTTCCACATTTGCCTAACATTGAGTAGCGCAATTTTTGAGCACTTTTTTACTTACAGTAAAAAGTTTGAATACAAAGTCTCTTTTCATCAAAACCAAAGTCGTTTCAGATTGTTTGTCCACGAATTTCTTGAGCGGTGTCCCAATACATTGTGTTTGTTAATGATAAATGGTCGCGCGCGGTGCATTTCATCTCGTGTGGTCAAAGGCGCCGCCGGCCGGATATAGCATTTGATTTTCGTCCCTACTGCATAGTTTACAAGGTATAGATTTGCTACGTTAGCTATAATTACAACACAGGACTTAATGATACGGTACTAATCAAGGCTGGGAATAAACGCGGATAATGCGGTTTAATATCGTTTGAAAGGAGCCTTTCGGCGGGTAGTCTCATTCAACCATAATGAGTTTATTCAGGGATTTAATCGAATGAATCGTGGTAAGCAAATAGGAGTAGAGAGTCGAGAGGCGAAGGCTCGCGGCGGGGGCGCGCTATTCAATTTCACCTCCACCAATTGTATGTGTTATAAAAATTGAACTCAATTAAGCAAATATTTTTTCATAATCTCTGTAAGTAGGTTGGTTTAAATTACTTTTTAATTACAAGGCGAGTGAAGTGTGCTTGTTGGCACGTGCTTTAACAGTGAAAGATATTTTACATTAGATATTAATGTTCACTCTATTGGTGGCCTCCAGTTGACCCGCAGAGCTTTGCAAGGCCAATTCCTTGTAGATTGACAAGGTCAATTTTCGTATCTCCTGTAAAAAGACAATATTATTATTAATTATACAATAGTTATATCTTACTCCACTTTTTGTTACGGTTCACGAGAGGCGTGAAGTAAAAAAGTAGGTGGTACTTTGTCACATTGTTATTGTCTTGAAACGAGGTAAAAAATATTAATACATAATGAATCAAAGGTGGGAAGTTATAGTAAGCACAAGGCCACATACAACGGGCGAATTTTCCCAGCATTTACAGTTTTAATCCAATCCCTAAGTGTTAATGTTAACACTCATTAGTCGGTAATCAGGCCGGTGTTTGGAGAGCACAATGGACCTTCGTCGAGGGAAACGGCTGGATTCGCCTCGCTCCACTCGCGACAATACGAGTTACAAGATTAACGACACAGACCACCTTGCATGCTACTCATTTGTTTTCAATGACCATTCACTAGACTCCGTAAAGAGTTGGCAATTAACTGTTTGCTGGACAAATCAATGGAAGAGTGGAGCCTTCACCCACCCACCTTGTGCAACGTGCAACCTTCCACTAATGTTTGAGTATTGTCGTACACACTGATTACTATGAGTTCACACGCACACTACAAATGATAGACTCCAGTTGTACTCCCTGAAATCATTTCACACCCCACCATTTCAGAGAAATGGTGGGGTGCGCCTTGGTGGATGGCACGATAGCAATCACATAACTTAGAGCTAAATGTGGTAAATACCTACAGGTAAATATCACTTGCACCATTATCTGGAATGTACAAGACACCGAGTAGATACCTATAAAAAAATGGAAATTAAAAACTATTATCAAAAATTACTTTTCGGAGTTTGCCAGGTTGATCACAAGACCACTATATTTATTTAGAAATTTTGATAGTCTAGGAATGGGGGAGTGTACACCAAATACGGTTTTACGAAGAGGAGGGCAATAAAGCGTAGGTAATTCGATGACGACATAATACACAGAGAAAAGAACCTCATCACTATACGGCCCTTAGGTATCCATAGTTAGGTATACGTGGGCACAATATGAGAACGGAACCAGGGTCTTGTTACTAGTATATCTATCGTTTTGTTAACATATAGGACGTATTTACGTTGAAAATAAAGAACTTGCTCAAGCGGTCGAGTGTATTCCTTAATTAAGGTGCCTTTACAGTTTAACGGCTTCCAATAACTTAATTGGATATCCTCTTGCCGGCTATAAATTGATTTCATTATTTAAGTACCTCCATAATCCTAGCCTTAGTTGCCTGCGACACAAAGATCGCAAGTTCGAAACCCGACTGTACCAATGAGTTTTTCTGAACTTAAGTACCTACAGTGATTAGTCACACCAAGAACTTTAAGGGGAAGGAAAACATCGAGAGGAAACCTGCATACGTTTGGAAGTAATTCAAATGCGTAGGTAGGTATAGGCAGTAACGATGATGGACTCGCCATCTGCCACGTTGGCACCTAAATATATCTCTGGCGGAAAGTGGGTATGTAAGTACTACCTATACACCTCTGCCTACCCCTTCGGGGACCCTTGTGGGAAGGCGTGAGGATATATATAGTCCAATACTAGCCCATTTTGTTTTTGGATAGCAATACAGATTATCTGCAGCAATTGGTATATGTTCCTGCCTCCTTATCACGAAAGGCCTCGATAAGACTACGCGAGACCTATTCAAAAAGTGAGTGACTTGTGACTAAGTAAGTGGTGTTAAAGCTTTACATAGTATGCACATGCTTACGGTCATATAGAGGCAATATTGGAATGGCAATCAATATTGCCTTTGTAATATTTATGCGCTTATTGTAAAGGGACAAAGGGGCTTCGACGATTAATGATCTAACGGAGACGACGTGACCGCGAAAAATGATAAAATTACTGTTTATATGCAAATATAAAGTTGTTAAATTTATAGCGACGCGTAAAGGCGCGGGCGCAATAACGGTGCGGTCGCAACGAGATGCGGGCTCAGCGCGCCATGACGACCCGTCTACACTACCACCAATCATTGTTGATCGCCAATTTTAACAATGCTACAGTAAATATTGTCTTCTTATTGGCTGAACAAAAGATAGACATTGATTACGCCGCTCTTCTTCTATTTGTTCCCGTTGTTTCAGGGTATTTGATCACGTCACGTCACGAGATCACGTCGGGGTCACCAAATGATTACGTCGCTCTTCTTCTATTTGTTCCCGTTGTTTCAGGGTATTTGATCACGTCACGTCACGAGGTCACGTCGGGGTCACCAAATGATTACGCCGTTCTTCATCTTCTTTGTTCCCGTTGTTTCAGGGTATTTGAATAATAGCGTGTTGATGTTTCGGTCGTTTATTGCGTAATGGCGTCGATCCCTGTCAATCACGTGACCGACGCCGCTATCTTTTTAAATATATATTTGACGTTACATATGGCCTGAACAGACATAAACATGCGATACATCTTCACGCCGTCCCAAAAGGGTAGGCAGAGATGTACAGAAACATTGAGTTATTTTATTTATTTAAACTACGTATGATAGATGGCCATTTCTCAAGCACTATACCAGACATCTTTGCAATACATTATCTACATAAAAAATACATTTACTAAAATTACGTACTGTAATAGATCACAATATGATATTTTTCCCTAATTGTAACTGTCAGATCTAAAAAAATATGGGGATTGTTAAGGAAATTATATAAAACTCATGTAATTAGAGGGCGCCGCCGCGGACTGCCGCCAAATGGTCTGCCAGCAATCAATTAAAACAATATTTGAAATAGTACCCCAAAAAAGTCTAAAGGGAGTGCTTAAACCATAAGTATTCCACATTAAGCCCGATGTGATACGTGCTTCCTTGTCTGATTCATAACGCTATCCCTTTCCTCGTTTCATCTCTGCGCCGATGCGTCTACGAGACTCATATTACCAAAGAGGATGCGCTCTCAGATGAATTATGAGCGGGCTCAGTTACCGCCAAAGCCATGGTTGTGAGAACCGAAAGTAATTAACTTCGACTTAGTTAAGACTTTCAAATTATCTCTGTTTTCTACAAAACGACTATGAAATGGTAGCTTCGTAGCACATCTACATTGAAAAGTGCTACGGCGTAGCGAGTTGCGAGTCGCTTAATTAATTTTCCCTAAGATCTCGGAAATAAATTATACTTAAAATTTTACAAAATCTTTGATATCTTATATACCTAGTTTATGACGTCATTATTTGTATCAAGTAATACATAATCGAAAATATGATATAATTATGGTTAATAAACGTGAAAAATACTTATACCTACTCACAATACACGTCGAGTACTTATTTGGATAGCTATTTAATTCGGTTAATGATCACGTCTGTAGGCCGTCGCAGCGCTTGGCCGCTAATCGAGTTTGTCGGCCGATGCTATCTCTAACACGCGTTAATAGTACCAACGCCTTCACTGGCCGCCTGTCCGTCCCTCGCAAATAGGACCCTAATCTTCACAATAGATGTTTTTGTATTGATAAATATTTTGAACGTGGTAGTATTATTTTTATATCTATCGAGTGTAACCGGTAGGATATTCTCCCGAACGGAACACTGAACAATTTTGTGCCAGCTTAACCATTTTTGTAACAGTCTGGAATAATTTGACTAGCTGATGGCAACTGCACATCTGCGACCCCACTGTTCTCTGAATCTCTTAAACTTATATAATATAATATATCCTCACGCCTTCCCATAAGGGGCCCCGAAGGGGTAGGCAGAGGTGTATAGGTAATACCCACACACCCACTTTCCGCCAGAGGCATATTAGGTGCCAACGTGACAGATGGCGAGTCCATCGCCGTTACTCAAGCACGACTATTACATACGTCTTTTGAATTTCTTCTCAGATGTATGCAGGTTTCCTCTCGATGTTTTCCTTCACCGTAAAGCTCGTGGTGTGACTAATCACTGTACTTAAGTTCAGAAAAACTCATTGGTACAGTCGGGATTCGAACTTGCGACCTTTGTGTCGCAGGCAACTGCTCGAACCACTCGGCCACCACGGCTCTTAAACTTCTTACGTTTTATAGTAGATAGAAACACATATTTACTTAATGCCAATTGCCTCTGTGTTAACATACTTCTGTAGCTTAACCTAAAAGGTATGTTTTCCTCCTGGACTTCCAAAGAACTAATGTAGTCGTCAGTTTAAGAAAACAGAGGTTTTATTCGCGTGGTAAAAAAAATTGTCGTCTAACTTCCTATAAACTCATGCATACGTTCTCCTTGACCACGCCATCAACAATGGTGCCAAGGCAGAGTAGAGTACATCTATATCTCACAAACAAAACAATAAATACATTTATCTATCAATAGCAAATTGGGTTAACGTGTCAGAATAATATCAAAATGGCTTGATTAACCGGAAGCAATGCTTTACTGTTATGGTACAAAGGAGTCCATTTGCTTTGAATATAATAGCTATTGTTCCTAAAGCCCCGAAATATAATCACGGGAAGTTACCTTGATTTATAGCTAGTACTTGGCCGTGTTCTGTAGTAACATAGTTTCATAACTTTCCTGTGAAAATGTAATCAAACAGTCCTTCAAACACTTTATGATATCCATATACCTACATATCACGTAAGTACGTAGTTTTTCTCCCATGTTATCCTTATGTACTCTGAGACGGTGATGTGACAAAGTACTGTAAGTATTGAAGTACTAAAATGTCATTACGTAACAGTAAAGACTACTATGATTTGAAGCCTGAACTTCAAGTCACCTTTGCTGGTGACTACAAAATCAATTAGGCCTCTACGGCACCCTAAATAATATTTAGTCCATGGATTTTTCAATTAGGTTCTTATTTTTCAATGTATTCTGTATTCGTAGCACCATTTGAAAACATTAATGCAATAAGCCTATTATTATACGCGCTAATAGCAATATTTTCACTCGCGCCACGTACTTGCTTGAAATATTTAAATTTCAATTGTTTCCATTCTTTTAACGTGCCTGTTATTGTTGGGGTGGAAAAGAAAATGGATAGATGATGTTGCCGCTTATTATTCATTGTTCAGCGAAGGGCGCGCCGGCTGAGAGCTTTTCGCGGCCCCGTCCGTGATGCGGCTCATTTTTTAAGTAACAAAGCAAGTACCTCACTTTATTATAATTTTGGCACTTTGTGAAAAGAAGCTTGTTAAAAGTGACATTGGATTATACAAACCTTTTCTTAAATGAATAATGAATTCACAAAATGTGAGTACGTACTTACAGAGCTGAGGCTGATACAACACGAACTGCTCCTAAATCAGATTCTTCACAATATAAAGCTCTTTGTTCGTGTGTTCCGATATGAAAGGACTGGTATTCAATCATATCAAAGGCTTTAATGAAGCTCGCCATATTTTAATCCAAACATTCGATTCAAATCTGAGTGAATCGATCGGCTACGCTCATAATCAAAAGTCCGTGATGCAACAAAAAACTAATTGACAACAATCAACAGAGCTGCAACAAAAAACAATATTTTCTATCATTGTCATTAATAATGGTTTGAAAAAAGTCATTCACACCTTTGCCGCGCGCTAACATGACAAATGCGGGTGTCGGCGCGGCGTGGCACAAAGCGGGCGGTGCGCAGGCGCCGCGGGGCGCCGCGCCGAGCCTAAATATTAATTATCCACAACACTACGAACACCTTTTAAGAGATTATCGCACTTTTGTGTAAGGTAATGCTACGATCAGTAGATATAGATACCAGCGATTGTGGACTGCGTTCATATCCGGCTCCCACTCGCCACCACCTCTAGCCTCGCGATTGTTTACATTGTCCCATAAAGATATGACATAGAGAACGAATAAAGAACTATATCGCAGCAACCGAACAAAGGGTGTATTTAGTTAGTGTGGCCTTGTCTTGATAATGCTAAAAATAGATTTGATTGCAACACCTTTAAAGTATGAGGTAAATCAGAACAAAGTTGAAGAATAAATTCGCCGAGCTACAGCTATGTTGCATATCGTCACACCGAGTCTCTGCAGACTAGAGCAGAGTAGGCGATGAGTACAGCGCCAGTTCTCTCTATAATTACTCGATTCATCCACATTGTACCGTCAAAATATAGACGCCGGTTTCAAGTAGATACCTAAGTATGCGTGCATCACACTAAATATTATTACATAAACGTAACTATAGTTTTTTAATATGATTACCACCACACAATCAAAATGATTGGTATAATATTCGAATGATATAGAATCAAATTAATTTTGCGGTGTATTTGAGAATCGCGTGGCTCGCGGCGACGGCCATGTGTCGGGGGCTGGCAAGGCCGTTGCTGGAGTTTTGGGACTCGAACAATAATACATACATTAATAATAAATGCGTTTAAGTTAATGAGAATGTTTGTTCCTCTTTCACGCGTAAACTTCTTGACGCAATTGGATGCAATTTGACACAAAGGTTAGATTATTAGCTGACTTAACAACGCGGGTGAAATGACTGGGCAAAAGATAGTGAATAAGTAATGGTACCCGTGACAGATACGGCATAATATAACTCATATCTGTAAGAGATTCGATCGGCATTGCTGTCTGCCGTGACAATGGTACCAACCTTGGCATACTCCCTCTAGATGCCTAATAATAATAGCATTCGTATTTCGATATTATTCTTCAGGTTTAAGATGTATTTAGTACAATAATTAAACATTTTATTGATCATCTTCTTTACAATTTCAATTTACGAAGCTATCGAATATATAAATTGTTATATTTGTGTTATTAATAGGTAATATATTCCTATCTTTATTGGTTTTTAATCAATAATAATGATCGTTACTTAAGTGTCCTCACCATCTTTTGAAAGAGGTCTCGTGTCGTATAATCAAGGCCTCTCGTGTCCAGCGCGCCGGCACATATCTCACTCAGAGAATCAGCATTGCTATCCAGCGTGGCAATGCTGCAAGTTTTGCTCCGTGGTGGCCGAGTGGTTCGAGTTGTTAGTTGCCTGCGACACAAAGAGTGCAAGTTCAAATCGCGACTATACCAATGAGTTTTTCTTTCTAAGTACAGTGATTAGTCACACAACGAGCTTTACGGTGAAGGAAAACATTGAGAGGAAAGCTGCATACGTCTGAAAAGCAATTCAAAGGCCTAAGTATAGTCGTGCTTGAGTAACGGCGATGGACTTGCCATCTGTCACGTTGGCACCTAAAATATATCTCTGGCAGAAAGTGGGTGTGTGGGTACTACCTATAAACTTCTGCCTACCCCTCCGGGGACTCTGTGGGTAGGCGTGAGGATACTATTTAGTAGTATTAATGTATGTTAAACTGACACATTAAGCAAGGGGTTACCATTATAGTTCCGTGCATGTAAAGCATCAAAAAGCCAAGCCGACTTAGAATGCGCAATAAAACATAATTTGGTAGGTATTATGGCTAAAGCCCCCACTAAACTAATATGACAGAGCACAAAGGGAGGATTTTACTTATGATTCGTGAAGTAGTAATTTAGATCAGAAGATCACAAGAATCTGAGTATGATTTACAATATCAATTTCATGGCAAACAGATCAATGCCACCGACCCGACAACAATCGGTGCCGACGACGTAATCTCTGACAACTAGTCAAATAAATAACCTTAAACAACAAATATTGTAATAACCGAACTCACAAGGCAATACATGACATGATATGGACACGATGCGAGCCAAACAAAACTGTACCCAAGTGCAATCCCTTTTAAGAACTATTTTCGCGCTACACGGTATATAAACCGATATGAAGTTTCTTTAAATCCCAACGAAGTGATATATATTTCGACAAACCGCACGATTTTAAATTTTGATGCTATCAACATAGAGTTCAATCTCGGGTACAAATATTGGAAACGTAAAATTTTATGGGTACATTAAAGTTAAGTGGGAAATCCGAAAAGGAGTGTTAAAACGCAAGCGAGCAGATGGCGGCGGCGCGGCGTTGATACAAACTCAATTATTTACACTCAATAAAAAGGATGTTATACGAGTATTAGAAAATAACCTGCTAAACAGCCAGGCGAGTGGTTGGGACAGAACAGGCATACCGTTAAAAGGTAAGTTAGTTTAAGCTGAAGATACCACCACTGGGCTATAGGTTCCTACATATATGCCTAAAGTCGCGTACACAATCCCCAATGACATAATTGTTTTCTACTAATTATATATCCTCTAAATTAAAACGTCAGATTTACGCAAGAGTTCTTCATTGTTTCCTTATTGCAAAATTTTCACACAAAAAGTTAGTTCGTGGTTCCCAACAAGATCCTTGTTCATTGTTAATCTACGAACTAGAAGTCGCAGTGGTCAAGTGTTTATAGTTAAATATTCCGGCTTCAAACCGGATGATTAATAAAAATGAGTTATCTGAGCTAGTACAGTGATTCACACAAACACGTCATGGTTAAAGAAAATGTTGCGAGGAAACCTTCAAGCGCTGGCGAAAGAATTTAAGACAGCAGTAGATAGTAGAATCAAGTGAATGGAGCTTATAAATTGACGTGAGACACTCATCCGGATTCACTCGTTCGGATTACCAGTATTTTTTTGTACATTTCAAAGGTACTTCAACCAACACGTACTTTTTAATTCACCGTGCGTAATCAAAAACAGCTTTTACGGCATCCTTGATTCGTTCACGGCAAATATAACAAATGCGTGTAAAAAAACCAACAGGTAGACGCAAATATTTGTGAACAATTTGTAGAATTCACACTTAATAACAAGGTTGAAGTGTTTAGTTTTTTCTGCCGCCGTCCAGCATCCACCGGCGGCACATCAAAAGCAATCATTAGGGCGGCCGGAGCCACGGAGGTGCTATGATTGACTCTATGGGATATTGCAACAGGTGACACACTCTAGATATCGTCTGCGAATGGTTTTTAGGATTCTTTTTATGAATGTTTTAGGACTCCTTTAACAGGTTTTTTCTTTATATGTCTGCTTATAAGGGCATGTTATTATTATTATTGTCAAATAGGTGCATGGTCTACTATGCTTTCGTCAGATTTTTAATATCCATAGTTACAAGTAATAAGTGTGTGTGTGTGTGTGTGTGTGTGTGAGTGAGTGTGTGGGATGAGTGACTAATGACTGTGTCTATGTATATTTATAGTATGTGCATATATCATATGTGAAATTTTATTTTATGAATGTGTTTGTCTGTATCTCTATGTGTATTACTATGTCTGTACGTGCAGACATGTATGTTATGAATGTGTGTAGGTGTGTTTTTATAATGAATTATTCGTTTAAAATGATCTTTGTGTTTTTTAACTAGATGAGGAGATTTTCTGTTTGTTCATAACTGAGGCATTTTAGCCATCCTGTTAGAGTTTTTTTACATGTATGATATGTTAGATAATAAATGTTTCCACTGGTTACGGAATTACCTTGTATTCGAATATAAACGTTGTACGTTACTGTTCAGAAATATTAACCACCAATAAATAGCTTTAACCAAGCAGCGCCTTACTTAATGCAGGTTATGGAGCTACACATATCAACACATTAAAATGTTATCCATTGCCGTTACATTACAAAAAACACTCAGTCCCAGAACAAACAAGAGCAAACAGGAAGCTCGGAGTGCTCAATAGAACTAAGGAGTGCTTCACATCGCAACAATGGCTGCAACTTTATAAGTCGCAAGTTCGGCCACATATGGAGTACTGCCGCCACCTGTGTGCTGGAGCCCCTGGATACCTGCTAGGACCTTTTGACGCGGTTCAGAACCGCGCCGATCGTTCATCGATCATCGATTGTCGATGATCCCATGCTCACCAGCGGCTTGGAACAAGTAAGTCTGAGGAGACTTTGCCTCCCTGTGTGTGATCTACCGATTGTTTAACGGAAAGTGTTCAGAGGAATTATTCGATATGTCCAATTCTACCTTCAACGACCGTATCTCTCGCCATCGACGAAAAATTCATCTCCATACCTTGGAACCACAAAGGTCTCGGACTGCGCGGTTCCAAAAGAGTTTCCTTCCGCGAACGTTCAGGATGTGGAATGAGCTTCCCATTGAGGTTTTCCCTAGAGAGTACAGCATGGAGTTCTTCAAGAAGGGTGTGAAAATATTCCTGCAGCGTCGGCAGCGCACGTGCTATACCCCTGGTGTTGCAAGGGCCATAAGCGGCGGTAACCACTTAAAAAAAGCGGCTCGCCCAAAATAACAGAAAATCAATATTTACGTTCCTATGTTGTTAATACATTTCTAGTAATTAGGACATGTAACAAAAGTGGTCTGATAGTCAGGAGAGGAACAATAACTTCAATCACAATATGAAGTTGGTAATATTGGCTGTGACTTAAAAAATATATACATGGACTAATAATCTATAAGCAGTTATATTATATAAATTCCCACAATGGTCCTCACGCCTTCCCACAATGGTCCCCGAAGGGGTATGCTGTACGCAACGTATAGGTACCCACACTCCCACTTTCTGCCAAATATATTTTAGTTGCCAACGAGGTAAATGGCGAGTCCATTGCCGTTACTTAAGCACGACTACATACATACGCTTTTGAATTTCTTCTCAAACGTTTGCAGGTTTCCTGCCTGCAACACAAGGTTTTTCGAGTGCAAGTTCGAATCCTGAAAACTTTACTAATGAGCTTTACTGAGCTTAAGTACCTACAGTGATTAATCACACCACGAGCTTTACGGTGAAGGAAATATCGAGAGGAAACCTGCATTCGCTTGAGAAGAAATTCAAGAGCATATGTATAGTTTTACTTAAGTAACGGCGGCGGACTCGGCATCTGTGACGTTAGCGCCTAAAATATATCTCTGGCGAAAATAGGGTGTGTGGATACTACCTATATACCTCTGCTACCCGTTCAGGGACCCTCGTGGGAAGGCGTATGATATTTTATCTTATACCTACAGAAGGCTGTTCCATCATTTGAAACAGCCCTCCATTGCGAGCCTCGTGTATTCCCGACTGAATACAAAGCAGAGTAATTCGCGGCGAACGAACATGGCATGTTACCTTAATATCGCAAAATTATATAGGGGACGGTGGAGTGACGCTTCTGTCGCCCTCTAGCGGGTTCGATTGAATTTAATGGAGCTATTTGCGCAGACGCCGACAATTTAGCGCGACGTGGTCAGCGTACAGATCCACAAAGAAATGTGACCTATTACGTCTATTGGCGGTGTCATAAAGGCTTCTTTGAGATCGCATCGATTGGCGCGATCGTGTTTCATTTTACCCGTGCACTTTGCTCTAAATTACATAATTAAAGGTTTCCCATATAATCTGAAAGTAAAGGCACAGTATTTTCATATCGTGCTTATTATATTGAAGTATACAACCGTCATATATATTACCTGTGGTTTACCGGTAGTTTTTTTTTATAACACTAAGGTGGCAACAAGCTTGAGGCCTGTCTGATGGTAAGCGGTTACCGCCGCCTATAGACGTTTGCAACATCAGGGGTATCGCTCACGAGTTGCCGGCCTTGCAGGAAACTTTTCACACTCATCTTAAAGAAATTTAAGAAAACTGGCGTTTATTTTCCCTTTCACATCGACCTGTAATTCTGCAGGATCTGCCAGAATTATTTTATTCTCCTGGGTAGTAGTACCTATGGGTAGGGATACTGGGTTATTGAGTATATAGGTACCTACATACCTACCTATAATATATTTCGCGGAACTAACAAGTAATGCCTAAGAATATGAAAATAGCCGATTTTGCATATCTAAGTAGTACCTAGGTAGCCTAGGTGTAACCTAGGTTATATAGTGGAATGGATTCAGTGCTATGTAAATCGATATACATTTTAATCATAATCATTTCAGCAGGTTTTCTCTTCATGTTTTCCGTCAACGTAATTCTGGTTGTGAGGCAAAGCTCTACTTAAGTTCAGTTTTCTAAATCATCATTCGCACTTCCAATCTTTGCGTTGTTGTACTCTAAATACTCAGCCACCACGGCTCTAGATAAATTAAATGTGATTAAAAAAATCTCTGTACGTAATACTTAATGAATGCATTAATATATATGCTGATAGTATCTATACGTACTGCCAGGAAAGTATATGTTATTATGGACGCTATTATGGACGATACACTATTAGGTACATCATCGCAGATCATTAGAACTCTCTTCGTATAAGTTCAATAAGTCTACCAATTCTTTAATCATTGCAATTTCGAAACAAGCTCAAGTGTTGTCGGTGTCGAATAAATTTTGTATAATGTAAACGTGATAACAATTTAAATTCCTCTGTAACGGGTCCGGAGCCGACAAAAACAACAAACAAAGTGCGAGCGCCGCCATTGGCGGGCCGGCCGCTGGGCGGCACTTAGCGCCAGCCACTCCCGCCCCGCGTGCACTCTCGCTCACTCACCCAGTCCTTATCTACCTCTTCGCTGCGAGAGTCGTCCGCTTA